>JBAHVQ010216935.1:0-11468 GCA_036872915.1 Nanipora kamurai
CGAGTTCAAATCCCGCTCGAGTCAACTTTTTCAGTTGACTTCGGCAGTGTAGGTTTAATGTGAATTTATCATTTCAATGAACCAAATTGCATGAGAATTAGTGTGAGTCCATGTCGAAAATCCTCTTAGGGTTATGCCACTAGACCACCTCAGAAACATATCCCTCTCGACTTCTATAAACATCGGTGACATTTTCTAGGGTACAGGCAGGTAACCATGTGAAGGAGTCATCTTTTGGGACCTTATCGGGACAAGAAATCGGAATCAGAAGTCACGGAATAAACTATAATAGATTTGATTGAGACCTACTACTGTGAACAAATCAACAGATCTAAATTAGGAATATTGTTTTGTCTTTTCTATTTCCGGTACCAAAGTACACGAAATAAATATTAAATTTATTTTTTTGGGACCACGTCCGATTAAGAAAAAAGGGAAAATTAACACCAGTTCCCATTTATTCATGAGAAATCAGGCGAATCTTACACGAGATGCGAACTGGCTCATTCTTAAGAATGAGCCATTCCGGCAGCCTGTGCGTGTCCATTTATGACGTCGTCTGTTTACCTGCCATATTTCATTCATAACACACACATGCGCAATAGGTGTTTATGTCTTTGCGGTTGTTCAGGATGATAGGCGAACAACGTCTGAACCCATACTTTCGTGTGTTTTCACGGCCAAGGTGAGGCGTGTTTTAGATAAGAACAGCACAAAACCTCGTTTGAAGCCTAGGTACGCCGCGTCCAGTGTTCGACGCAGCTGATGTAAGAAGTTAGCATTTTTGGGTTGTTTCTAAGTCGGGTATAATTTGTCTCGTATAAATGACCCTAATGATTATTTAATCCGATCCAGTTAGTAGAACAAATGCATTCTGCAGTAATCCTTTTCATCCAAGTCTTATTCTCGGGTTTAGTAACTGGTAGACTGCATCGTATTGTAACCAGTGAGCTACAGAAAGCAGAGCTAGTGCAATGAAAACAGTAGTTTGTTTTCACTCAATTGTCACAATGTCTTTTAAAACGGTCTTCCACTATACCCGACTGGAAGGTCAAGTGTTGACCGAAAGTCTTGATTCAGGATAAGGTCCGACTAGGTAATGTCTTAAATTGTTTGCCTACCCCCCTCGGGATTCCTTCCATCCTTCATACTTATATATAATTTGTTGGGAAGAAAACTGTCATTTTAAGCGTTGAATACAGAATGAAATAGTGAGTGAGAAAATTTTCATGGCTACAGAATGTACTTCTGACTATTGAGCGAGGGAAGAAATCATAAATGACGATCGTTGTCCCGTACAGATCATTGACACCCTCGATAGATCTTCTCATACTCGGGACACACTACTTCAGAATCATCATCAGGGTAACTTAAAGAGAAATTCTATGATTAAACCAACAAAGTCAACTCGAAAAATTGAGTTAACTTGATTGTAGGTTAATCCTGTGATGAATATAAGAACCCAGCATAAAACACGGAGGAAGGGCGTGATTTAAACGTCGTAGGTTAATCCTGAAATTTTTTTCTTTATGTAACCCTGACGATGGTGAGCGTTTGTTCCTTGTAGGAATAAATAATATTGCGCATTATGGATTATTATTTATCATCCACAAATTAATAGATCATGGACAAAATGGAGTGTTTCCTCAGATATCCCAACACCAAGAACTGCGTCAAAAAATTGAGGACATCGCATAGTTTTTTAACCAAGTTTCAATATGTTGGAATTGAGGATGAAACACTCCTTCGAGTATTTGATCTGGCCCACTTGAATAAATGTGTATTTTAAGGGAAATTAGGCTGAAAGTCCACCAACACACAAATCTTTGCCTATTTTGGTTCTCATGTTTTGTCGTCAGATGTTTGAATAGGACAAGCAGTTATTTTTATTACTTTGGGAGAAAAAGCTGCTCCCTGTATAGACAATTTGGAGCGTTTGTCATACGTTAAAGTGCTCCCGGATGTCCGTTGCAATAACCGGTGATTCACCGTTTCTTTGTTTATCGCTTCAATTAAAATCTCCATCATCCGGCTTAGTTTTAAACACCTCGCTACTATTCCTTTTATTCCGGATGTCCGTTGCAATAACCGGTGATTCACCGTTTCCTTGTTTATCGCTTCAATTAAAATCTCCATCATCCGGCTTAGTTTTAAACACCTCGCTACTGTTCCTTTTATAGAGCCATTACTTCAGTTTAAACTCACCGGGTGCCTCTCATTAAGCTTCCCCCATTAGCTGGTCACGTTCTTTTGCAAAGAGTCGTCGTTGCTATGGCATGTTGATATCGTCATCTCGACAGTCACTGAGATACGACTAGGTCGCCAAGGAGGCACTCGATTCGGAACAAAATTACAAAGCTCTTGAGACGGCTGTGTACCCAGAATCGAAATAACTCTTACTGGGGTTTTTTTACCCAGGGTAAAAGCAGCGTTGCGACAGCTATTTTGTAAATTCCCAACTGTTTTATTGCAAATTTAACTTCCATGCCAAAGGCTTCAATAATAGTGAGTATATCCCTTTTGTAGGATACTGAGTCTTGGTTCATGGAGTAAAGTTCTGAATACAGAGCGTGAAATGTTCAGGTGGGTGTTATCTTGTTTTTTCAACCTATTGTTATCAGGCTGTACACCATTTACAAATGCCGTTAATTTCTGTTTTTCATATCCATTTGTGGTATTCACGTGTAATGTGTTATTTTTCGAGTGAAGTCAAGTGAATAGGTGAAGATTCAGTATTTTGGTTCTGGGCTGGTGTTATTTTGATAGTCGGAGTTTTAGGAACTAGGCTTTTAAGAGAATCAGTTTACCTTTAATCGCATTTTGTACGGAGATCGGCAATTTCCTGTTATTCGTTTGCCCGCTTCCGTCATCCTGTATGTTTTGCGTTCAGTTTCAATTTATCTTATTTTAATATTCCTGTACTAAACAAGCACATTGCTAAAACCAAAATGCACCGATAACTGAAAAATATATCTAAGTACGTGATGTTTATTCAAATGATAAAAGAAAGCGAAAGTTTGTATATCAGATACAAATTTATTCAAGAATATTTTTAAATCACTTTTGCTTGTAATGCGAGCAAATGTTTATGTTTCATCGACTGTCTTGACGTTATACAATTCATTTTAATTGCTAGAAAACTCGAACGAAGTTTACAGTAAATCCATTAAACAGTCATGTCTTTTTTTATCAACTACAGAGAAACTTCGAAGCAGTTGTCAGTAAGAAAATTTCCAAATGTTCGTTAATTTGAGGTTGACAGAGGTGAATTTAACAATAAAATTTTATAGTGACGAGTGGATTGGGCACTTTACCATGTGTTCCTTAATTAGAGGCGGGCCTTGGACAGTTAATGTTTAAATGATTACTAGCGGGAGGGGATGTTAACGATCCCACTTAGAACAAAAGGACAAATGAGAGAATAAAACATAAAGAGAAAGTAAAGAACAAAAAAATTTAAAAAAACCAGTCACTAAAGAGTTAAACAGCATAGTGACGTGTCAATCAAGAACATTAAGATATGTTCTTTAATAAGAGGTGCAGGCAACTGGACAGAGATTCAGTTATTTATTAAATTGTACAGTGACACGTCGACCGGACTTAACCGAGTGTTACAGGATTGATTATTGGTGAATGATTTAGATATGTAATAGGTACAATATAAGCGGCAAAACTATATGGGGATTACAAGGCGAGCTTTGGTAAATCCCGTACAGCTCGCACTTGAATGCTTTATTTTTCTGAACATACAAATGCATCCACATAACCATGTTTACCAGCTATTTTGGTGCAATGGGCTGTTTTAGCTGGGGGAAACGAAGATAAAATTTATGTAAATTAAGACGATGCTGTATCCAATATTCAGCATGCTAATAGGTAGCCCTTTCTTTCGTGTTTTCTTCGTGAATAATTAATATACATGTAATATATAGTAAGTAGTTCAATCTGCAAACATTTTTCGCCGTACTAGGGCTCATCAGTGCAGCTTGGAACAATCTAGTTGTTAGAACACTAATTACTTATACCCGTGCGATATGTATGTGTGTATATATATATATATTTATGTATGTGTAAATATATGCACTTGTTTTATCAGTTCCTCAAAACTTATAGGTTTAAAAGTTACCTTTTTTGCCATTGAATTGAAGGCTTTTTTTGAAAAATAACAATATCCGATGGTTTATAACTGCTCCTTGGCTGCCGAGTGCTATTAAGAATGATTAGTGTTGAATTACTGGGTTCGTTAAAATTAAAAGGGTTTCGTTAAAAGGGTGTTCTAAGGAAGGAGGTGCAAACTAAACTGAAAGTGTTCAAAATGTTAGCAGCAATGCAAGTTTAAGAACTGCTGCGGCAAATGAACAGTCGAAAAACATCAACTATAAATCAGAATCAAAACCTGGCAACCTAATCTGAAACTTGGAAAATCTTGTGATTGATCGTATGTTACAATACTAACCACAGCTTCATTGGAAAATGATTGAACTGTTAGAAATTCGGCATAAATGTTAGTTATCGTCATAGACTGTTCACAAGACATATGCCTGAGTGAGGTTGCTAGTAGAAGATGTAAAGACTAAGTAGGTGGTGCAGAAAAATGAAGTATAATAAAAAACAAACTCCGAAAAGAAGCATCTTGCTACCCAAAATATAAGAAAAAAACACGAGACAAATTGAGAAGGTAATACTTCGACTGTATTACACCGTCGTTGTCAAACCTAACTAATTACTTAAGCTTACTAGACCTATATAAGAAGGACACGATGACGTCATCACTTGTTATTTGCAGCGTCAATTAGGCTACAGGAAGCGCGTCGGTATCACAGATGATCGTCAGATGTTATCTTTGATGGATCAAATTCGAGTGAACGGATCGAATATATCACTTTTTTGTGCATATTGCCATATGGGTTGTTTCACTTCAGAGCTTGGTTCTCATATAATCTTAAAGACCGTCCGACTATCACACGATACAAGATTTTTCGGTCGCAGGATTGTCGTGCGATTGTGGGAACGGAGTAGTCGTAATGATAGTAGTGATCGTGGCAATAGTGGATCTTGTGTCGTGAAAGTAAACTCGAGCCCTAATTTCACAACTGCTATGATTACAACAAGACCGTCAAAGGACTGTGATCGTATTCTTATGTCTGAACATCTCCACGACTGTGATGCGACCCAGATACGATAGATTTAATATTCTACGTATCGTTGCAAGCTTGGTTTTGACGATCCTTTTAGATCGTCGTACGTTTACGAGGATTATATGAAAACAAGACTGTATGATTATCGTAAGATCGTAAAATCTTGTACTATGCGATAGTCACACAATCGATACAATTAAATGAAAACCAGGCTTAAGAATTAATCACGTACATCAATAAAGCAACCAGTATAGAGTTGCTCATTTATTATGTGTATGAATTTTCTTTTCCTTTGGTCTGTTCGGTTTAGTTTGAAAATATTCCTTACACACGCAAATGTGTGCGGTCCCCGAAGGAGAGTTACTCAACCGTAATCTGTGTGGGTCCCTCTGCTGTTGGCTCATCTGCAGTTTTCCCTCTGCCGTTGAGCCCTCGGCCGTTGGATCATCTGACGTTGACAAAGCGGACGAAATCGATATGGATTGCTCTTTTCTTTATATCTTTTCCTTTTTACTGCCATTTGGAAATTCCTGGAACATTGAAAAAAAGGGTGCACCAACGGAATCACGCATGCTTAGCAGCTTCGTGGTTTCCCACCCAGGGCGTATGTGGGAGGGGTTTCCCGTTGCCCGAAAACCCCCTTTCTTACGTTGGGGCAGCGCGCGTGTTAACAGTCAAGTGTGCAAAAATGTATTAGTCTTAGCTTCTTTCTTCAAAACGTTTGCGTGCCTTTTTTAGCCTGTCACTGTACTTCAATTTTTTTTTTACAATTGTTGCTGAAGTTCCTACCAGAATGCCTCAAAATTTATCAGGGCGTATATTTCTGAATTTTTACGGGGGGAACATCCTTTTCGCCTCTGATTTGGAAATCCTCCTTTCCAAATTCTGTATGCACCACTGCCATCCTCGCATGCGAGTATTACTTTGCTTTGGAGTCACACATTTGCTAACCCAAAAAACCTATTCGAATCCGTTTAATCTTCGATTACTTTTAGTCAGTAAGCTAGCGGTATTTTTTATAATTCCCCAACCACCTGAAAGATATTTTTATTTCAACAGACTGATCTCGTTAACTTAAATTAGAAATTTAAAGCTTGTCTGCTGGAGCTCTTTCTCGGAGTCTAGACTTCGAAGATGGCGGCTGGCCAGGGACCAACAACATTCTTTCTCAGCAGAGTGAGACTGCACTAAGATGGGTAATCAATTTCAACAAACATCTACTGATGCTGTTGTATTTGAATGTCCTATTTATCATTCAGGCAGGGTTGTATCTTAGGTTGAATTTAGGTTGAATTTGAGGGAGAGAAAATTCAGCTTCAAGCGCTCCAGTTTCCTTCCCTAAACCCTTTGTGACTTTCGACAAATATACAATCAACATAAATGGATATATATATATATCATTTAGGGAATTTTGCACGAGTTGGACATTGTTTTAAGGAACAGACATTTCCATCACATTACTCTAGGAAAAGGAGCCACTCGCACTGGTAATAAAGTTTCACGTGAGATTTCCAATTAGCTGTTAATTTTTTTAACTTATAATAAAATATTTTTATGGTGCTTTGTCGTGACATAATCTTCGCAAATTAAGCTAAACATTCGACAACACGTACAGCATTAAGCGGGGGGTTAATTTTTCGGAATAAAGTGAAAATTTTCATAAATAAGAAAATTAACCTACCTTACGAAAGTAAACTCAAAAATTTGAGTTTACTTAATTAAGCGAGATTTGAGCTCCTATATTCAGGTTTCCGGACCGCTGCTCTACCAGTCGAACTGTCGCGTCAACTGGCTACAGTATAATCGTTTAATCAATTACAAGTGCGCGAGAGATTCTCGTGACATCTTAATGCTTATCCATGACGTTATACAGTGTTTTGATTTTATTTCAAAATTATCCTCAGGGTGAAATAGTTTCGGAACAAAATAGCCTTAGTAGAGATTTGTTCCTTTGTATTTTTAAAAATTTACCCAGATTTATTATTTTGAACGATTAGAGCTTTTGACCACCTGGACTAATTTTAATGAAATCCTAAGATTTTTGCATTGACAAACTTACTTAAACCAGAATATTATTGAAGGCAAATTTCCAATTGAAATACTTGCGGCTGCGTTTCCAGAAAAGGAGTAAAGAAGTGATGGTTGCCTTTGGCTTAGTGATGAACTGCAAAAATCACTAAGAAAACCAAGAAGTAATTTCTAGACAGTCGTTCGTGACTGCTAAATATTAATGATAAAGAAATGTTTGTTGCATAGATCTATCAGATAACATTTATTTTCGTTTCCGAGCAATCCTTTTGTCCAGGACGTTTATCCACAGAATCTCTCTCAGTAAGCTATGTTCTTGTGCGTATGTATGGGCAGCAAAATAACATGAATCCAGTTTCCGATCTTATACTGGGAAAGCAACTTGGTTCATGTGACAGACCAAATTCACATTTAATTTACCTACGTGATTGGGTTTATTTTTTTTTCGATTATTTTTTAGCCCAAAAATAATCAGACATCTTGGATACTTCAAACGCATTAGACAGGACATTACTTTTAAATGAATAATACCCATTAGGGCGTTGGTGGCGCAGTGGTAGTGCGCGTGTCTCTGTCCTCTGTGACAAAAGTTCAAATCTTGGCTCCATTCAGTTTTCTTATTAAAGTTACCTTGGTCACATATGAGAAGAGTATTGTCCAGTTTGACTTTGCCATGCATCGCAGGTTTTCTCCTGGTCTTCTGGTTTCCTCTTGCAGTAACACTGGACCCATGAGGGATGGTCCTTACTGGACCTCTAGGGTCAACAACATAGTTTAGCTGATAGCATTTTACGGTATAAATTAAGGAACTTAAAGGAACTTCAAGGGGTATCGACCTAAGCATGCTAGTCAAACCTGCTCGTCAGCAGTGTAAATAATTCGTTTGTTCAAAAAAAATCCTGGTTATGTTGGAACTTTTGGAACCAATTTTTTATGTCTTTTTAAACATATGTAAGGTCAGGAGTCTCTAAAATTCCGCCATAAGTGGACAAAACGTGATTCATGAAATTCTCTGATAGCTGAAAACATTAACGGAATATTACCTGTCAAGTTTTGTTTAGCATTTAAGTGTACATCTCTACGCGAAAGAGTTCCTGACCTCCTTCTAATCTTAACCACTGACCATGGCGCGCTGCATACGGCACACAGAAAGGAAAGCAACATATATCGTTAATATGTAAGTCAAGCTATTTTAACCTTACCTATATATATACTCCCTTAAAGCTAAAAATTAATCCTTGTTGAGCTATTAAACAGGCCAGATCTAAATTTCACTCCTAGTGACTTGATGTTATTTTTTGAGATAGTCCTGTCAGCGTTTAACCATTGCTTCCGTTATTTTCGAGGGCAAAGGTTAATTACAGTCATTTTAAAGCGAGGTGGGTGGTAGTCGAAGACAGTTTCGCTATCAGGTAGCTTCACTTAGTCAAAATGATATGTTTGTATGTTGCTTGGAGTAAAGAAATGGCTAAATATAAACTATATACCTTCACCTGGTGTTACTCAGTTCTAGATAAGTTAACAGTTTTTTATGTTTTAATTTTTCCTTATTCCGTATAGAGTTTAGTATAGATGAATTATAAATGCTTTAAGCCTCTCATACAAGGATAAAATTAACATTTCCTATTTTCCGTCTAACGTAACCTTTTATTAACTCGTATAGACAAGTATTTATTTTTAGAAGGCAATTTGTGTGAAGCTGTCTACTTCTGTCAAAGTTTAAAAGTTCACAGAACATTGGCAACTGTCCATTGTTCGACGTCTTTCTGAGGACCAAAAGAGCAGAAATAATAAAATTCCTCTTGGCCGACAGAAATCGCCTTTGCAATCTTGAATGGATGAATCATAGAATTGTAAACTATACCTACATTACACAGCCTTATTTCACGATATCTTGAAATACATATGATAGCGTCGGAGCCCACAAATAAATGCATAAGCTCTTCATCAAATAATTAACGTCGTACATATTTAGTATGTTGGCTAAATATTGGTCGATGATCTGGGTAATATTTAGTTGAAAGAACCATCACTTTACTGTTTGGTTATGTATAGTTTGTCCGCTGGTCTGATACAATTGCGTGACATTCAGTAAGGTCTGCGTGGAATAACTGAGTAAGGCAGTGAAGTTCACGTTATAAGACCTGCAATATGACACTGAATGAAGTATAGTTTACCATGTCAGGATTGTGTGTCGCATCAGATCTGAAATAAGCGATTGAAAACTTCTTTATGAGGTTTGAAAAGAATTACTGAAATCCGTCTTATTAAGTCTGGACTAGGACACATAGAAATGCATCAAGGCATTGAAGTCAGCACACTAGGTAAGGAGTATCGTACAAAAATACTTTGTCGTAGGTCTAAAGTTCGGCCTTTTATGTTCTGAATACGGTAATGCAATTCAGTTGCTAGGTATGCAATAGCTCAATGAAACTCCACTTGTCAGCTCCAAATTAAGTGCCAAACTGCTCTTGATTAAGTTTGGATTAGAAAAAGGATGTACACTTTATCACTAAATAGGTCTGCTATATACGATATGAGAAAGCAGCTCATGAAGTGTCTCTGTGGTACTGGAATAGAGATTCTAGGTCTGTAATAGAGAACTAAAGCTCAATTTACTGAGTGTTCAGTAAAAAAAAAAGGTCAACATTCACATTATTATAAAGTCTGGACTGAGGCATTAAAATGAGCCTTGAAATTTGGTCTATTATAGTTATTTGGTTTGGAATAAAGCCTTGTTACTGACATAATCGTGTGTGGTACGAAATTTAACTTGAATTGAAATTTAACTAAAAGTAAACAGAATTGGACTGTCTGTGTGTGGTATGGAATTTCAGAATCAGGGTTGGGTTGAGTTTAAATAATTTGTAATTCGTTAAAATTACAGATACTCAGCTTTTTAACAACAGGTAACAAACGTAGTTTGCTACTGACCACAGCTAACGTCACGAGACCTAAGGTGTTTGCCATTAGGAATACGATAACTGACCTCCTTCTTCCGTTAGTAAGGCCACAGATTTTAACGAAAATGACACAAGAGAACCAACGAAACAACAGGAGGACGAGTGTTTATTAGAGGAATCAATATAACAAGGAAAATATTTTTAGTATTACCAACTCTTTGTCACTTGTTTTAAAAGAAATTCAGAAGTAAAAAAAATGTGAATGTCCGTTACAGTTGTGTGATTCGAAAAAAAGCTAAAACGCGAGTTGTTTTCCTACTGTTGATTTCCTCAGTAATTTATTTTCTTTGTCTTGACATTTCCTCACATTCAATGTTTTGCGCTTTCCCGAATGAAACGCTCAGGGATATCCAACCTAACTCCCCCATTCCTCTAAGTACGGGGGAAAAAACAATTTGGCAACCTCCAGCCCGATGACTTAGCTACAGAAAAACTGTGTAGTTCGCCGCGGCCACTAGATTGAACATGCAGTTTTTTTGCAAAATGTAGATCGAAAAGCAGCGAACTACATGTGGTTCGAGTTTCATGTAGGGCCTTTCCTCGAAACGTCAGTTTTTCTACTCCTATGTTCCAGAAGTTTCCCAAACCTTCTGGTTTTCTACAAGTCGTTCAAAACTGCCAACACAGCTGCACTCTACTTTTGTACATGTAGTTCGATCCAACCAACCCTAGTCAAAAGGTGTAAAATAGGGAATTAAAATATAGGGTAGGGGTATAAGAATTAACAAGGTTTAAATCAACCTAGTGGGATTAAAGCGGTTAAGACTTTTGCCCAACCAGATCCAGAGCATTAAGCCAGCAGTAAGATACTAAAATGAATTCTGTTGTAAAGCGCTTGAAGGGAACTTTCTTCGTCTGGATTATGGTATTAAAATTTATTTTTAGCTTTATTTGGTCTGAAGTTGTTATGCCTAGAAACTCACGTTACGTTTATTAGGTCTGCAATATACATGTATATCATTCTAAATATGTGCTACTATGGCTGACGTATATCATCGGTATGGAATTCAACTTTTTGAGTGTGGAACTGGGAAAATGAAATTTACTATATTAGGTGTGAAACGAACGGTCAACATTTGTCTCATGAAGTCAAGATATTATCCAAGATATTGAAACGTGTTGAGGTATTTTTAAATGACTTTAAACATCAGCTGTGTCTGGATTATGGTATCATGTAAAGTTTATTAGATCGAGAATATAACAGTCAAGTTCAATTTGGTAAGTTCTGAATATAGTAGTGAAATCGAGGTGTTGGAGATAAAAAATTATTCTTAAAATTAATAAATTAATAAATTTTCCTTAAAAACTATCAATTTGATATGCTTTTACTCTGTGTAAT
>JBAHVQ010216946.1:0-11465 GCA_036872915.1 Nanipora kamurai
TTGTATTATTTGTATTGCAGTTTCAGATTGTTTGTGTAAAAAATACTGAAATTCCAAGCGTTTTCCTGTTTTTAATGTTCGTTAAACGTCACGTCTCTCCACATCGGTCCAGTGAGGTTAGTTTATTTATTTATTTATTTATCTATTTAATTATCTATTTAATTATCCATTTAATTATTTATTTAATTATTTATTTATTTATTTACTTATTTATTTACTTATTTATTTATTTATTTATATATAGGATATAATACCTTATCAATATATGACATACTACTATCAATAAGGTCCTGTAGACAATTTGTAACCAAGAAGAATATACAGATTTAAAATACCGCTAGAAAATACGTAGATTATAATTACATAAAATAAGAGTCTAATCGAATTACTATTTAGTTTCATCTGGAAATTGTTTCAAAACGTTTAGAAAAAGTACTATTGAATTTATGTGACGACTACATAGTGGCAGGCTGTTAAAAATTAAGACTCCTTGAAAGTAAAATTCTTCTCTAGCTACTTCTAATTTAACTTTAGATAAAACTAAACTGTTCCCATTATTTCTCGTATTGTGTTGGTGACTTAACATCAAAATATATTTGTTAAAAAGTTCGCATAGCAGATTATGTATTGACTAAAAAACCAAGAGTGAAGCAATAAAATACTAGTAAAACAGAAGTCACGCATTTTTAGTGCGGTAGAACATACTCACGCGTCGAGGTAGCAGTAGGATCTTTATTAGAGGACAATTACACAACACCTAGTCAGATAAATTTCGTTAGCAGTGTTCGTTCTGATCAAGTAGTTCTTCTTGACTTTTTGTGGAATTTCTGCTCTTCCTCTGGTTCTCTCTTCTGTTTTTCCACTCCAATCTGTAAAAAAGGCATCCTCTTTTATGCTTACTTGGTGAGTAAAATAATGTGGTTGACAGCTGACAGAAGACTAACTAATCATACGTAATCAACCATAATTCGTTGCTACTCCAGAGCAAGGTGTAGTTTGGAATAAGCTAGCCAAGACAAACCCTTTTAAAAAGTTTTTCCATGATTTAAACAACTATAACTTCCGACTTTATAAACACTATGGAATAGTAAATACCACAAGTTATAAGATCATCATATTTCACAGTTTTATAAAGTATCTAAGAAATAATTCGACTTTATGCACTGATTATCATCTACTTATCCAAACATACCGAGTCTTCTTCTTCGCTCAAGATTATGCTAAGTTCAACTTAAGTAAGTCAACAAGTTATGCCTGACAAAAGTCATACCAGCTAAAGACAATGAAAATCCTTTTAGGACGAACTCATGACAGGACGATAAGTAAGTTATGAGAAGAATTCAACATTATGCAACAAGAAGCATTTTCCATGTCAAAAAACGATACTAAACAAGGAAGTCAAAAGATAAATCAGATAAGGCCTTGGCGCCATTTACATTTAACTCAAGTGGTTGAAGACAGACTCCAAAAATAGTTTACAATAGTGTTGCATAACAGCGAAATAAAATGTTTGTATGTAGTAATATTTCTTCTTCGGTTGACGCTATTTATGTTTAAAGTGTACATCACTCCAAAATTTCATTTTACTATAGAAAGTTAAATCACACAGTTTCATGAGAAATATTTTATTAATTTTGTTCTTTTTTCTTCAAACACAGTCATTTTATGGCCGCACAAAGTCGTGGAAAAACACCGTCATTTAGCATTCTCGTCCTCAGGGCCTCTTTATTGCTGGCGCGTGATAAAGGGCTCTGGGATAATTCGTACCGGAACCCACTAGTTTTGAGGGTTTCCGCCAATTAACGCCAGTGAACGAATAACAAATTAGAGTTCTTATATTTATGGACTCTCACAGAGCCTTTTCTCGCGCGCCAGCAAGAAAGAGGTTCTGGGGACGAGAATGCTCCATTTTGGTGCACAACCGAGCTTGTGAGGAGAATGAGTCTATGCCTTATTAGACGTCATAAAACTAATTTACATGACTGTTCTCAAAGAATGACGCCATGTAAATTAGTTGATGACCCCCAAGTGGCATAGATCCATTCTCGCGGACTCGATTTAGTACAAAAAAGGCAGTGTTTTTCATAACTTTGACAGTCCATAAAATTGCTGACTTTGAAGAAAATAGGGTAAAATGAAAATAAATATTTCTCTAGGTAATGTGTGAATTCTTGGAAGAAATCTACTCCCGTGAACTACACCTTACAAACTCAATATTTGAGTTATAAAACAAGACGAAACTGATCAAGGAGGTAATTGGACTTTATTATATAACCACCCATGAGCTTTCCATACGATAAAGGGACGAGAATACGGGTTGTCCCAGAGCCTTCGTATCGTTGACCGTGGCCAAGGGGATCGCTGCAGGAAGGAATTTGAACGACTTATAGCCATCCTTTCTAGAAAAGTAACTAAATTTCAATTGCCAGACATTTTCAAAAGACTTTTTCCTTATGTTGCCGTGATAATACATTCTGCAGAATTTGAAATGGAGAGGCCATCTTCTTTCAATTTACAGGCTGCCCGCTGTTCTTCATATAAGGCGAGAATCATGATGAAGTCGTTGTTAGGCATAACTCCAAGTGGTGTCTTATGTGTTGTGATTGACGTATATCTTGATTCAAGTTCAAGTAAACAAATAACTTCTCAGCAGTGGCGGATCCAATTTTAACTAGTCAGTATCTCATGATCTATGCCACATTCTGTTCTTAAATTCATAGTTGAACTACCTTTCCCTTATACTGACACAAAGTTTTAGACAGTTTCACAAAAGACACAGAATGTTACAGCGGATTAAAGACATGCAACTTGATTTTTACTGTGCTGCTAGTCCCAGGCCTTTTGCTCGCGGTCAAATCACCTGGTGAATTAATAATCCTAGCTGACCTTCCAGTGTGACACTGACAGAAATAATGACGGTGGACCACAATTCAACGATAGATAGACAATTTTATTTAACCACGCTATAACATCGTCAGCAAATCCTGGTTTCCACGATGGGCGTGCAACACACTCGATAAATACTTTCATAATTTTTTTTTTTATTTTATTTTATTTTCTTCTCTTGTAAATAATTTTAGTATGTGGGAATTATGCTATATTACATGTTGTGGTGAGGACATTTATTAACAAACTTAGCAGTTAAAGTCAACACAGGTAGCAATTTTTCGTTTAAAACTTCCAAGAGATTTACTTTCTCTTATGTTTGATGGGAGGGAGTTCCACACTACAGCACCATCATACATAAGACTTTTTTTCATGCTATTTGTGCGAGGTTTGGGTAAGCACAATTTAGAGGAGCTGCCACGAAGATGGTGCCTCGAAAATGATACGAAACACCGCGGCAATGAATCATTATTATCTTTCATAATAATATGAAATTTAAGAACATGCAAGATGGGCAGCTTTTTACTAATCAGTATAAATTGTGCTAAGGATAGGCAAATGGCTAAATATTCTGACAGGAGCCAGACGATTTTACTTGTCAAGGGGAAATTCCTCGGCCAGGAAAGTCTTAACAAGAGATTCAAACCTATCTCCTAACTCCTTTCTGGCCGTATAAGTCCTCAGTGACCTATGGAGACTTTAGTATTTAACTCTGGCTAACGTCAGACGATTTTAGTCGTCAAGGGGAAAGTCCTCGGACAGGAAAGTCTTAACAAGAGATTCAAACCTATCTCCTAACTCCTTTCTGGCCGTATAAGTTCTCAGTGACCTATGGAGACTTTAGTATTTAACTCTGGCTAAGGTCAGACGATTTTAGTCGTCAAGGGGAAAGTCCTCAGACAGGAAAGAGTTAAGAAACTGATGTAAAGGATTAAAAGATTACAAAAAAAAATAACTGGAGTAAATGTTTGGCTATTTCAAAGAAAGAATTCAAAGTATCTTCCAAAGGTAAACAGTATCTGGTACACGTGTGTGGCGATTTGAAAGACAAAATTCAACTCCCGTGGAAAAAGTACCGTACTTAATAAAAGGTGGACTAGGTAAGTCTCCACTGTAAATTGCACACATTTTCATCACACAGGGGTAGTCACTCCATGCATATCTAACAGCTTTCACTTGGCAATTCACTGAAGGCTTTATTGTTACTGATTTACGGCTGCTTTCCGTGATTATTGCCATAGTCCATATGTTGTTCTCTTGACAAAGAACCTGGCAAAGAAACACAAAAGTTAGCCATTTTGTGGTATTTCTATAACCGGAAAAATTTGATATTATGAAAAAATATTACTATACGTAACCCCCCGTGTATCAATATATTCATCAAGGAAAATTATTTCGGATTTATTTTCTCGATACTGAATTTTTTGGCACTTTATCATCTAATGTGATTGATAGAATTTTTTAAACTTTGCGCATGAAATATCAAATAGAAACAAAACAACAGATGAACACTTATGATAAGCTGAAAAAGGGAAGGAGTTGAGAAGGAGTGTTTCATCAGGATATCCAAACACTGAGAACTGAGTTGAAAACCGAGGGGATAGCGAACGTTTCTTACAAGTTTCGAGGTGTTTGGATATCTGATGAAACACGACTTTCTACTGTACGATATTGCATCTCAAAAGAATCAGTATTTGATGAGAAAACTGCGATGAGACTCGGTTTAGTTTATCCAACTTCTTCGGCAGATATCCACACCACGCCCCGGTACTGATGTCCCTTGTGTTTTTCTCAAGACTTATTAAAGAATTTGAGGTTAATTGATCTAAAACGCCTTTCTGAAGCCAAATCTTAACCTTACTGGTTATCTCTATGATGTTGACTATATTTTATGATGCCAATTTAGCTCGTAGCAAACGCACTAGGTTTGTAATGTTTGTATAATTTATTTGTTTTAAAATTACTTTTATTGTCTGGAATATTTGATATCATCAATATCACAAAGATGAGTTGATATAATTCGAATCAACTTAGCACAATATCGAAAATAAAGTGTCTTGACATATTCAGGATCAGAAATCGCTAACTTAAGTGTGCATGTTCGTAAGAATCCTTAAAACGATGGCGTAACACATTTTACTGTTCTTCCATATCCCATTTATTTCTTGAGATATTTCAATTTGTAAGTCTTCTGGGAACACGAAAGCGAACGAACTGGGACTGGTTGTCAAATCGAAATCCACTTCCAATGTAAGTTAGTTAATATCCCATGAACTATTCGAGATTCTATTCTTAAATTCGTAATAGAAAAACCTCTAACTTTATTGAATACTGACACAATGGTTTCACAAAACACACAGAATGTTACAACTGATTAAGTTTATGAAGCTGGATTTTTATTGTACTGCTAGTTCCAGGCCCTTATTGCGGTCAGAATACCATCAGATCACCTGGTTGTTTGATATTTGAATGAGAGAATGTGCTACATCATGGTTGGTACACCATTTTTGCCAATTCAAAAGAAAGTTATATCTTCAAGATTATACAACGAAATGATAATACTGGAGAGCTCAATGTCAAAATACTATTGTCATGGCAACATATTAGTTCCTACACCCCAGGAATTTATGAAGAGAAGTTCTTTTTTCTGTTGGCTGTTCATGACTGTTTTTTGTTAATGAATGGTAAAACGTATTGTTTTCATCATTTTATACACCATGTAAAGGAAAATACAGAAACTGAACCAATGTATAAGATTTCGAGCAATTTGATTGAATATTCTTTGAGATATTACTCATTTTTCAATTGTGACAAGTGCTGTACCAATCCATATGATGTCAAATATTTTAATTTATATATCAAACAACTTTTAATATCTCTTGTAAATGAACACTTGGAATAAAGCACAATATCCACTCAATTGCACTACTGTTATAATCCTCGAATGATGAAAATCAAAGCCCAGCAAAAAATTCTTAACACAGGCATATTTGTGTCAAAAGGTTTATTTGGATCTAACGTACCCCAAGTGAGATACGGAAAATTATAGAACATGTTCCTTTATCATTTTAACCCTTTACCGGGCACTGTTGCCAAATGGCAACAGATTAATTTTACTCTGGCAAACGCCAGACGATTTTACTCGTCAAGGGGAGACCTCTTCCTGAAAACCTCCCCGATAAAGGGTTAAAAACTGTCACATTAACCCTTTACCGGGCACTGTTGCCAAATGGCAACATATTAATTTTACTCTGGCTAACGCCAAACGATTTAACTCGTCAAGGGAAGACCTCCAGAAAACCTGCCCGATAAAGGGTTAAGATTTATTTTGAATAAGATAATCTTAATTTTTGTTTCATATACACTTTAAGTTGGAGCATCAATTTACTGTAGTATGAAGTCGAAAACTTAGGCTTAAACTGTAACCAATACCTCGAATCCATTGGGGCTTCTGACTTCGATATTTCTCCGAACTGATGTAAATGTGACTTTTAGAACACTCGAGTAACTTTCGATGTTTGATACCAAAGGTCCAGTATGGGAATCATTTTGGCTATATGCAACAGAAAAACTTGCGAGTGCCAAACGTGACCCAACGTCGATTTTATTGGTCGGATGAATATCGCCGTGCGGAGAGTCCGGATCACCAAGATCCATTGCAACGGCCATAAACACGTTTTTTTGACGATCATTTGGAACGAAACCAAAGCCAGCAGTTTGATTCCAACGTAACGGGGCAAAATTGTTCTCTTGACCGGTGAGATCATTTCCAACTATCGAAAGCTGGAGAAATGTTAACAGAATAGAATATTTATTAGGAGTTAAAATATTTCAAAATCGAAGGATTTGTCTGAATCGAAAAGTTTTTTTCACTGAAAAACTAAAAATGAAGCGTATATTCTCTGAACCGAAAATCTATTTAGTGAGTTAGGGGTTACTTTAAGGAGCCAATCTGATAGTTACCTACTGAATGAAGTCTGAAGTTAGTTTCCTAACTTCAAGCTGCTCCTTACCATGCATAGTTGGATAACTTTCACTTACCGATTACAGAGCAGAGCTAGCGCTAGCGAAAAAAAAAACGCTAGCGAACAATAACAGAAAGCGAAGAACTAAGTCAAATCAAAAGGAACTTAGGAAATTGTCTAAATTTTTGTTCTCTGATCTGCTGCTATTACCAAAGTCAGATTATATTTATTAAAGGCTGAAAACATCTTTTTCAAAAATTAATCTTTTGTCGTTACCTTTCCGCTGGTCAGCTGATGGTGTGACTTAAAATCAATTTTGACGATTTCCAGTAGTTTTGGGGGATTTTGTTAGTTGTTTAAATCGCAATTTCCTGTCTACAGAATACCACTGCCCTTCTCCACGTCCAACTTTGGCATATTTTACCAAGTTCTTGTTCGAATTTCAACTCCAAAGAAATATTTTTGAAGTGTACGGAAAATTTACAACCAAAAAACTTCATTTTGATCCGTAAATTTATGAGCTATATAATTGCCCAGTTCTTGGTTTTCTCAACATTTATTGGATGTATATCCCGAAGAAGAACAAAGAAAACTGGCTCAACTATTAAATAACGCTATTTTAATCCCCCTGATCATTCAAACGTTACATCTAAAGACTTACATGGCACAGTTCGTTTAAAAAATTTCAAAAAATCATCAATAAGCCAGGAGGAAATTACAAATAATGAAAATCATAGCCGTATCTTATCACATGCTCGTTTCTCTCGTCGAATATTCTCGGCTGAGAAAACATTAATTTTCAAACTTTCCTCGCGAATTAACGTGTTGAGTGATTCGTTTCTGAACTCATTCCAAAAAATCATAAGACATTTTTGTCGTATATAAAACAAGAGGTGACAGCTAAGTCAGAAAAATTCGACTCGTTTTAGAAATGTTACAAAACAAACTCGGGATAGTATCATCTACCAAACTCAAGATTCGAGTTAAAAGAATCAAGACGAGTCAGAAACGGTGATATTTCGGTTTGATTCCCAAATAACTGTGAAACCTTACAACGAACGCCGGAACATGATGGCGACGAACGAACGCGAACGCCTTGAAACACTTTCAATATTCACAGATTCTTTTATAAAATTTTTTCCTATTTCACTACTAAGCCCACATTCTTGCAAAACCTCTGTCGCTATAAGATCCCTTGACACTGTGAATATCCTCAGTAACCAAGGAAACGTTCTGCTAACAACACAGTTAAAGCAACACAGTGTTTCGTGTAACTCCATGGAAAACGTACCTGAACAAAGCCAAATGGAAACTTTTCATCTGTGTTACCTTGAGTGGCTTCGAACCATTTTGCTCTCCAATCATCGATCATGGCTGGAAAGGTACAGTCGTAAGGATTGAGACCACAAGCGGCGTTTGTTTCTCCTTGGTACCATATCGCTCCATAAATAGTCATTTTTAGGAAAGGATAAATCATCGCGTTCCACAGACGACTTGGCTTCAGTTCTTCAGTGAGATTAAAAACACTCTCGAAATGAATCAGACTAAAGTGAGATAAGCAAGAGTCAACTATAATTTCAAAAAAATTGAGAGCGAGTAATTTAATGGTTATAGCTGAAATAAGTCGATGTTAACAACATCATCCCAAACAGTTGAGATTAAAAACCATTTTATACTCATTAACCAACGTTCTCCTTTGCTTCTTGTTTAATGTTGTCCGATGGTGTTCTTGAAGATTTTAAAAATGGTTTCGAGTAATGAACAGCGTTGAGTCAATAGACGGTAGAGAGGTGCTAACATTAAAGTTATTCGTAACAGGTCGAAATAAGAAAATACTGTCTCAACTGTCTGGCTCTAGACTGTTTATAAAAACGTTGACTTTTTCAAAAAGGCAGGTTTTATTGAGTAACTCGCAGCTATTAATGCGCGTACTGCCAGGGTTGAAATCTCAAAAATTTCGAGATTATGTTGCGGTTTTCAGAACTTTTTGAAGGAGATGTAAAAGGTAGAAGATTAGCTAATGCTTATTTCTTGGTCTGCTTTTTCGGTTCTCTTGGTCAAAGACGGTCTATTTATTCTACATGCATAAAATCAACGCAGCAAATCACATTTCAGTTCATAGTTCAAGTTTGAGATGCTTGATCCAAAATATCAGACGACTAGTAGACTTTCGTCATGTTCGTCAATCCCAGACAAAGGATTTCTGAGCCCTAGATGGAAATCGAACCCGCAACCTTGGTTAGATCAATTGGTTAATGGTTAGAGCGTCTCACCGGTCATCAGAAGGTTTCAGGTTCGATTCCCGTCTAGGGCTCAGAAATCCTTTGAGATAACGAGCTTGACGAACGTCCACTAGTCGTCTGATATCTCTATATTCATTGAGTGTTTTGTCGAATTAACGAAGTGATTCATATAGATCGTCATAAAGCTATTATGTGTCATTATTTACTTTAGTAAAACCCATTAAACTGTCTTTATTGGGCGATATTGTGCAGCATGTGGTCGCTTGGTGTGTATAGATCGAGATTGCGCATGCTCTTCGCTCTTCCATCTGAGCACATGTAGAACAACATCGGCCAATATAGATAATTTAGTGTAGACTCAATGATTTGTAGAGACTACAGTTAGCAGTGCACATTCAATTACGAACCAGTACAAATAGTGACTTTCAGCCTTCCATCTGATTTCATGTAGGTCAAAAGTTGGAGCATCTCACCGACGATCAGAAGGTTACGGGTTTGATTCCCGTCAGAGGCTCGGATAACATTTCTGAGTTACAAACCTTGGGGAGCATGCGCACTTTCGATCGCAATAAATTGGTTCAATAAATTGAGTAAAATTGCGATATTATTGTCGTTCGAAGATTTCATCTTCATTCAGTTTTTCGTTATCAAAGTTGGCGATTTTGAGGTTTTCTCAAATCATGGCCGGGAGGAAAAATCTAGTAAACAGTCCGTACATAGTGACGTCGATAAAGAAACTCCCTCAAAACAGGGTAATATACTGTAATTTACATTGTAAAATGCAAAGACTCCTTTGCAGTTTTTCCGACTTTTCAAAGACCTGCCATTGTCATTGTCACAAAATCCTCTCATGTCAACACTGTTTCTTTTAGTAAGGGAGTTCCTGAATCGACGTCAGAAATGACCACTCGTTACTAGCTTTTCTTTTTCCGTGCCATGATTTGAAAAATCCTTAAAATCGTCAACTTTCACGGCGAAAAACTGCATAAAAATGAAATTTTCGAACGACAAAATATATTACAATTTTTCTCAAAACAACCCAGAGAATACGAATATGTAAAATCCCCTCATTAATTACCCTTCGTCTGTCAAAACATTTTCGTCAATGTTACATTTTTGAAGAGCGTCTGGTGATGACCAAGGTTCAATGGCAGTGGCACCACGGCATGACGAAATCAATCCAATAGGGTATTTCAGTTTTTTATAAAGTTCAATTCCATAGTACCAGCAAGTAGCTGAGAAATGTGAGCGGAATACGTTTCCTAAACCCCAAACAGATTCTATTCGACAGAAAAACAGAAAAAAAAGGATAAAGATTAGAAATTTCTTATGGTGTACTACCCAGTAGGAAAATCATTTTTAGGAATATATTTTAAAACAAATCATTTCAATTAAAGTTTAATTGTTTAAATAAGTTGTCTATTTGGTTCGTTGGCGGTTTTGGTGGTGTGTTGGATGGTCAATTGTTTCGTTGGTTGGTTACTACGTTGGTGAGTTGATGGATAAATGAGTGACTGGGTGCATGGGGCGATTGTTTGGTTGGTTAATTTTTAAGTTATTTCTTAAGGTATGTTTACACACTGCGATTAATTGAGCCGATTTCTGGTATAGGTGCATGGTAACTAACAAAGAGCAGGCATTCTGCTGACCACGGAGCATTCTGCTGACCGCTTCTCAACTTAACATGGATCTAAGCCAGAAATTGGCCGGATTAATCGCAGTGTGTAGACGTGCCTTTAAGTTGGTTGGGTTGTTTGGTAGGTGGATGTATATGTATGTATATGGTTTGTCGTTAAGTGTTGGTTATTTTCGAATTTTTGAGTTGCAGTTTGATTCTATCGAGTTTTTGCAGTTTTTTGCTCAGAGTTTTTCTGAGTCCGACAGAAAAAACTGTCGTTCATTTTCCGACGTTCGACAGTTTGATCAGCAAAAATTTCCTAAGACTTCAAGTGTTGGTTAATTAGTTGAGGGGGGGTGACTCGTTGGTTAGTTGTTGGATTAGTTATCTTAAATAAATCAGGTATTCGACTTTAATATAAGTTAATTATTACCGTTTTAAATAGATAAAAGATCCTGTGTTTACCTGGTGATGGAACAGACCATGGCAGTCGAATTTTCTTTAGTTCATCAAGAGGCGTTTTTGAAGTAGACCACTCAGCAGTAAACAATCTGATTTCCCTAAAATTTTCCCACTCCTCAATGGCAATTTTTCCAGTACTAGACTACAACGTTGAAAATTAACGTAATCAAACAACATAGATGTATATATGTACATATATACGTATATATATGTGTGTATATATACAGGGTGTCCCAAAAAAATGTATACACATTAAAAAAAATGATACTTGTAAATATTCTTACACTTTTG
>JBAHVQ010216957.1:0-11464 GCA_036872915.1 Nanipora kamurai
ATGAAATTTTACTTGTTTTATCACTTTCCACCCAAAACCATCATTTTAGAACGATTGGATCAGTTTCGCACAGATTTACACTTGCACGCTAACTCTAACCTTACAAAACCTACAAATCGCTTTATCTCGCCGAGATAACGCGTTTTTCTTATCTATGGGAAATTTTCCAAACAACGTTGCCAATCAATGAACTTTTACTATTTTTATCACTTTTGGCCTAAAACCATCTTTTTACAAGCATTTGGACACTTTCTACATCCTTCGCATTTCAACTCCACATATAGCCTATATGACGCTAATATATCTTTATAGTCCAAGGTGGACATGAAAACTAGTTTTTAAAAAAGCTTTCCCAACTAACCGACCGAACTATGAAATTTCACTTGTTTTATCGCTTTCCACCCGAAATCATCATTTTAGGACGATTGGATCAGTTTTGCACAGATTTGCACTTGCAAGCTAACACTAACCTTACAAAACCTACAAATCGCTTTATCTCGCCGAGATAACGCGTTTTTCTTAACTTTGAGAAATTTTCCAAGCAACGTTGCCAATCAATGAACTTTTACTATTTTTATCACTTTCGGCCTAAAACTATCATTTTAAAAGCATTTTAACACTTTCTACATCCTTCGCATTTCCACTCCACATAGAGCCTATATGACGCTAATATGTCTTTATATCGCGACGTCGACATGAAAACTAGTTTTTGAAAAAGTTTTCCCAACTACCCGACCGAACTGTGAAATTTTACTTGTTTTATCACTTTCCACCCAAAATCATAATTTTACAACGATTGGATCAATTTTGCACAGATTTGCACTTGCAAGCTAACTCTAACCTTACAAAACCTACAAATCGCATTATCTCGCCGAGATAACGCGTTTTTCTTAACTTTGAGAAATTTTCCAAATAACGTTGCCAATCAATGAATTTTACTATTTTTATCACTTTTGGCCTAAAACCATCATTTAACAAGCATTTCGACACTTTCTACATCCTTCGCATTCCAACTCCAGATGTAGCCATAAATGACGCTAATAGGTCTTTATAGCGCAAGGTGGACATGAAAACTAATTTTTAGAAATTTCTCAAAATTACCCAACCGAAACATGAAATTTTATTTGTTTTATCACTTTCCACCCAAAACGATCAGCTTAAAACGATTGGATCAGTTTTGCACAGATTTGCACTTACGAGCTAATTCTAACCTTCCAAAACCTATAAATCGCTTAATCTCGCCGTGATAACGCGTTGTTCTTAACTTTGAGAAATTTTCCAAACAACGTTGCCAATCAATGAACTTTTACTATTTTTATCACTTTTGGCCTAAAACCATCATTTTACAAGCATTTGGACACTTTCTACATCCTTCCCACTTCAATATATATAGGCTACAGCGTATATGGCGCTGACAGGTTATTATAGCGCAAGGTGAACATGAAAACTAGTTTTAAGAAAAGTTTCTCCAAACTACCCAACCGAAGTATGAAATTTTACTTCTTTGATCACTTTCCACCAAAAACCATCATTTTTGAACGATTGGATCAGTTTTGCACAGATTTGGACTTGCAAGCTAACTCGAACTTTACAAACCCTACAAATCGCTTTTTCTCGCCTAGAGAACGCATTTTTTTTTTTTAACTTTTAGATATTTTCCAAACAACGTTTCCAATCAATCAACTTTTACTATTTTTATCACTTTTTGCCGAAAACCATCATTTTACAAGCATTTGGATACTTTCTACATCCTTCGCATTTCAACTCGACTTCTAATCTATATGAATCAAATATGTCTTTATAGCGCAAGGTGGACATGAAAATTTGTTTTTAAAAAATTTCTCCAAACTACTGACCGAACTATGAAATTTTATTTGTTTTATCACATTCCACCCAAAACCATCATTTTAGAACGATTGGATCAGTTTTACACAGATTTGCACTGGCAAGCTAACTCTAACCTTACAAAACCTACAAATCGCTTTATCTCGCCGAGATAACGCGTTTTCCTTAACTTTGAGAAATTTTCCAAACAACGTTGCCAATCAATGAACTTTAACTATTATTATCACTTTTAGCCTAAAACCATCATTTTACAAGCATTTGGACACTTTGTACATCCTGCGCATTTCAACTCCACATCTAGCCTATATCACGCTAATATGTCTTTATAGCCCAAGGTGGACATGAAAACTAGTTTTGAAAAATTTCTCCAAACTACCCGACCGAACTATGAAATTTTACTTGTTTTATCACTTTCCACTGAAAACCATCATTTTAGAACGATTGGGTCAGTTTTGCACAGATTTGCACTTGCAAGCTACCTCTAACCCTACAAAACCTATAAATCGCTTTATCTCGCCGAGTTAACGCGTTTTACTTAACTTTGAGAAATTTTCCAAACAACTTTGCCAATCAAAGAACTTTTGCTATTGTTATCACTTTTGGCCTAAAACCCTCATTTTACTAGCATTTGGACACCTTCTACATCCTTCGCATTTCAACTGCACATCTAGTCTATATGACGCTAACATGTCTTTATAGCGCAAGGTGGACATGAAAATTAGTTTTTAAAAAAGTTTTTCAAATTATCCGACCGAACTATGAAATCTTTCCTGTTTTATCACTTTCCACCCAAAACCATCATTTTAGAACAATTGGAACAGTTTTGCACATATTTGCACTGGCAAGCTAACTCGGACCTTACAAAACCTACAAATCGCTTTATCTCGCCGAGACAACGCGTTTTTCTTAACTTTGAGAAATTTTCCAAACAACGTTGCATATGAATTAAATTTTACTATTTTTATCCGTTTTGGCCTAAAACCATCATTTTAGAAGCATTTGGACTCTTTCTAAACGCTTCGCAATTCAACTGCACATGTAGCTTATATGACGCTGATGTGGCTTTATAACGAAAGGTGCACCTCAAAATTAGTTTTGAAAATTTTTCGAAACTACCCGACCGAAATATGAAATTTTACTTGTTTTATCACTTTCCCCCCAAAACCATTATCTTAGAACGATTGGATCAGTTTTGCACAGTATTGCACTGGCAAGCTAACTCTAACCATACAAAACCTACAAATCGCTTTATCTCGCCGACATAACGCGTTTTTCTTAACTTTGAGAAATTTTACAAACAACGTTGCCAATCAATCAAATTTTACTATTTTTATCGCTATTCGCCGGTAGCCATCATTTTACAAGCATTTGGACACTTTCTACATTCTTCGCATGTCAACTGCTCATGTAGCCTATATGACGCTAATATGGCTTTATCGCGCAAGGTGCACCTCAAAACTTGATTTTAAAAATTTTTCGAAACTACCCGACCGAAGTATGAAATTTAACTTGTTTTATCACTTTCCACCCAAAACCATCATTTTAGAACGATTGGATCAGTTTTGCACAGATTTGCACTTGCAAGCTAACTCTATCGTTACAAAACCTACAAATCGTTTTATCTCGCCGAAATAACGCGTTGTTCTTAACTTTGAGAAATAGTAGTAGTTATAAACAGGGAAGAAAAAATGTGTTGGGGTCTGGACCCGAGTAATTGGCCGATCAGATTACTGGATTTTTATCACGTGATTTTTTTTTACCAATCAGCGTGCAGCTTATCTAGGGGGTAACCTCTTCGGTATTAACAATTTGGCCTTCAAATGTGTCGGACGAGGGTTGATCGTAGAGCGCATGCGTGAGTTTTGTCATTGACGTCAATGTGACGCTTATCGTTTGGTCGCATTGACGTCAACGATAAATGAGGTTCTTGTGCGCGTTGGTTTTGTTCTTCGGTGAGTGGCAGTCGAGTTTGCTTTTGGAGAGACGGTCATAGAGGGGTGAAGTTTTAGGCAGTGAATGTTTATTAGTTATATATGGTCTTGTTACAGTCTTGTTTACCGTTAACCGCTCGATTAGCTCAGTGGGTAGAGCATTAGAATTTTTACCTGAGGGTCAAGGGTTCGAAATCTATCTCGAGCGTTTTTGTCCCCTTTTTTTGTCTTTCTTGCAATCAGTGGTTTCTACAAAAAAGCAAAACAAAAAGAAGAAAATGTGTGATTTTTTGTGGTGTGACGATCCGGCTGTGAAGAAGTGGATTTGTAAAAGACACGGAGTTCAGTTCTCGGTTTGTCGTTATTGTATTGTGTATAGGAAGTGGTATGGTAGACAGATATTGGCGCGAGATTGCACTTGGGGATGTCCTCTAAAACACAAGTTGGTGGAGTGGCAAGGATTATTGGGTGCTTGGACTTATTATTACACGTTCTAGTCGGTCGGGTGTGAATTATAAATTATATACATGATAAAAAAGCATGTAAACGAGATACAGGTACCGTATTTTGCTAGAACAACACCGATGGCTCGTGGTCGTGGTGGTAAAGGAAAAAAGGTACGTAGAGTATCCAAACGTCTCTTGCGAGCTTTGTTGTTGTTGTCTAATAGGAAAAAGAAGCTTCGAGTCCGCCGTCAACGCGGTGGGGGGGATGATTTGAGTGACGTCGGTGGTAATCTTAGAGATATTTATACACATTTTAAAGACAAATATAATATTGCAAAGCGTAGAGCTAGATCTATGATGACATTTCTTTGAATAGAATGTTGAAATTAAGAAGGGGAAGAAAGATGAGAAGACGTTTAAAATATTTAATAAGAAGACGAATGTTAAAAGCGTTGAAAAAACGTGAACAAAACGGTGGTGGTGTTTTGAGCGATTTTCGTAATACTTATCTGAAACCTCTTGCAGGTCCTTGGAGTGGGATTTTTTGCGGGGAGAAACGTTGAATCGAAAAAAAAAGAATGACTCACGAATCTATTGCGTATACGACGCGCAAGATTAGTCAGAAGGGTCGAGGGTTTAAGAAATATCCGTCAGGAAAAAGAGTTTTTGTTAAATTAAAAAAACGTAGACAGAAAGGAGGTGATTTTTGGAGTTCGGTTAATTATGGTATTAAAGAGGTTGCACGATGGGTTTGTAAAGATAAAAAGAAAAATCAAACAGGACGCGGTGCATTTAATGATGTTTATAAGTTGTTAAAGGGGTATTGACGTCACGCAAGGGTCTAAGCGGAAATGAGGATATAAGGATTTTACTTGCAGTGATACATGTTGACGATATGTTTCAATTAAGACTTCCAAAACTCGAGTATTTATATTATTTGATGTGGTTACAGAAACAAGAGAGGATGTCGTGTCAACAGTACCATGGTAGTGCTGCTATGATGGGTTTTTGCCCTCAGAGACCGATTTTGGTGAATACGGAGGTATTAAAATACTTGACGCGTAAAACTTATACTGTTGTAAAGTTGGTGAGGTATGGTTTACCTGCTGCTATTCTACAAATGGATGGGGTGGATGGTGTAAAATTATATTTTCAGTGCGAGTATAATAAATTGCTCTCGGACGATCTTACAAGACGTGTTCCCGTCAAAGTGATGATTGGCGGGATGAATAGTCTGCATGTGTGCAGTGATAGCGATGACGAGGACGAGAATCATGATGAAGACGTGAACTGGGAAGAAAAGGAAAATGATGAGAAGCAAGATGATGATAAAGAGAAGTCTGAAAAAGCGTCGCCTATCACGAAACGTGCATTTCACTTGATGAACCCTAAATATACCGGGTGGTATTCTGATGATAGTGATTGACGTAAGCATGTGCGTAAAAACCGGAAATGACGCAAACGATTCGTGTTTATTTATGTAGTACTTGTGTAATTTGAAAATGAACTTAAGCAGTGGACAACGTATAGAGACGTAAGTGTATAGTTGTAAGGAATAGGTGTGTGTTTTTTTAGGTTTTTTTTTTCCTAAACGGTTTGTTTAGGAACGGCAATCTTAACGATCTAGGGAAGATAAAAAAAATACTACGGGTCATCTTGCTCTAGTCTTTATCAGTTTACGACCCCGTTCAGCAAATTTTTGTCTGCACATGGGGCATTTCGTGATTCGTCGTAAAAGCAGTTGATCGATACATATCCTGTGACCTTGATGACCGCAAGGTAACATGGTACTTTCGGTAGGTTCGACAAATTCAAAACATATGAAACAATCGTGGTTAACTCTAGTTATGTCACACTTGTGGACATCTTTCATGGATAAGCAGTAACAAGTATTACATTTATCGCAATGAAAAGAATCATCTCTACCGTATTTACAGGTTTTGCATTTGACGCAATGGAAAGGTTTCTTTGAATCATCGGTCATGTGCCTACATATCGTACAATGATATTGGGAGAACTTGACTTGACACAAAATGCATCCACCTTGATTCGTATAAGGTTGTTTGAACCCGCTAATGTTACACTTAAGAACAGAGATTTCATTAGATAAAAGAAAATGATTACACGAACCAGGACGTATTCTCAGATTATCTTCATTGTGACACCGGTGACACGGGTAGAACGTGTTACAACACAGTGCCAAAACGGTACAAAATCTTATGTAATGATGGCACGTCATCATCATATGAGTTAATTCTTTACCGTCTATATGCAAACCCAATAAATCGTCATTAATGTCATCAGGGTTATAAAATCGAGTGGGATCGTAATTTGTTGGTTTGTTCACAGAATTTGGCAATCCGTTATTCTTTTCGGGAATGTCGACGCGATGCTCGTTTGTTGACAAACCGATGATGTCATCACGACCGGGTTCATCGTTCGATTGTTGATTGACAACCTGTACAGACGCGTCGCTTGTGTTCACGAGAAAATCAGCGTTGGTAGCAACGGGTGCTATTTGAGGGTCGATAGACGAATTGTTCATTTGTCGGTTGTCAATTTGTATAGACGCGTCGTTTGTCGACAAGAGAATGCTAGTGTCATGGGGAATGTGCACGCGTTCGTTGTTTTCTACGTTTTCTGAAGGCAGTCCCGTTTCTTGTATAGAGTAAGTGGTGTTGGTAAAAAGCGCCGATGAATGGTCCTGAGGAATAATGTTTACAGAATCTAACTTAACGATCGACAAACGTTTACACAATATTTGCTGATAAGGATTTCGCATAGGAGATTGAAAAATACTAAGCAATTCAGATCTAGGGTTGGAAAGTAACTCATCTAACAGGTGAACAAGATCAATTCTTAGGATATCATATAGTATGTCCTTCAAACGTTTATGCTTGCAAAGAAAAAGCAACAGATCCTTGTCACTCTTAACCTTGAATAGGGTTTGGTGAGATTCTAAACATTTTAGCATGTAACGAAGGTTGATACGATCTTCAGAGTTAAGAAGCGATGCTATTAATTCAACGGTTCGTTCAGAAATATTATTGTTCTAAAAAAAAACGAAAAAACAAGCATAATTCAAGAAAGAGAAAATTTATTAAAAATTAGCCATCATTTTTGCAGTACAACATACAAATTCATCATGTTTGTGATCGCATATAAACGTTATCTTATAATCTTCATTACGTATCAAATTAACAGGTAAAAAATACTTATCTGAACAATACTTAACATGTAACAATACATTTCCTAGACAAACGGGTCGGTAAAGTATTACGCGTTGGTCAACATAATAATGAAACATTACGAACAATGTCTTGCATATCAACATCTTAAGGGATTCGTACTCGTGTGTGTCCATGAATTTTTTATAACAAAACGGTATGTCTCAAATTAACGAATAAGACAACTCAAGTACGAAATTGTGAAACATATGCTCCGTATTTTCGCGAGTAAAATAATACAAGATTAAGTGGGACACGTGATGAACAATTTCGACTTCGTGCAATTCAATACATTCACTGCATGCATACACGTAAAAATGCAAAAGTTTGTAAAGCAATTCGTATGAAGTGAAGCATTCTTTATCTCGGTTACGTACACGCACGTATGCCATAGGCTGTATGAAAGGAACAATGCTCTGTAACCAAGAAAAAAATATTTCATGTCTTTTTTAATAGAAACCATAACAATTCATTATAGATCAATGTTTTTAAGTATCACATAGCAATTGCGAACAAGAACTATTTTGCTTATAAATTGTTTTTTGTTTTCCCGTTTGGAACATAAAAGAGGTGTCATAAGTGTCATCACGTATTTCGTATAAAAAAGCAAAAGATATTTTGTCTAAGATGTAGGTGAATGCAGGAACGGAAGATTGAGGTCGTGCTTTCAAACGAACGCACAGGCTCACGGATACTAGGTTGGTGTTAACCTGAAATTAATAAAACAAACCAATTTCAGTCTGACGATTTTGTAATAGCGAAAACAATATGTTCATGTTCGTAAATATTCGTAATGTTTTCATATATGTACCCGAATAACAAAGTCTCTAGTATTTTGATGATATTACATGTTCTATTGTAAGAGACGGACAGTTCAAGAAACATAAATTTAGTTTTAATCTGAAAAAAAACCGAAAGCGAACAAAATCGTTACAAGTTTTGTAATAATCGAAAAGAAAAAAGAAAATACCTAATTAAGAGTGGAATTAATTGTAAATGTCAAATCAGATTCATCTTCCATGTTATGCATTTCCCTTGCTAAATATTTTTGTAAACGCTCAACCGAATGAAACGTCATTTCCGTCTATATAAAAAATAAATTCAAAATAAAAAACAACTAACAAGCCGTGACAATGAATTTTCCAAAAGAAGTATCGGGTAAACTCGAAAGATAGGTATAAATTAAGAGAAGAACTTCGTCAACATCGCTGGTGTATATTTCACCACTTGCAATGGCATTAGTCTCTTTGTGACATGTCATAACCTTGATTTAAAAAAATATGATTTTTTAAAATTTTTTTGTTTATTAAAGAAAATGAACAATCAAACAAAAAACAATATACATATTATATACGTAAAATAATATTTAGTGCATCCAATATAGACCATGTGTATTCAGGAGCGGATACGCTTGGTACCTTGTTTGTGACCTATGTTCAAAAGCATACTGCGTTTTAGAAAAAAATGGACGTATTGTAAACTCGTTGTATCTCGTCTTTAAAAAATCGCGTATTTTGTCTTCTTGGTGCACATAACACTCCATACAAAAATGATAATAGAACAACGAAATTTCATCTTGAAAATGAGGGAAAGTATACCCTTGGGCTTTTTTTGAACAAATATGACATATATCTAGAATATTCCATCCGTTAAAAACCATTTGATGTCGTAATATCTATAAAAAATAATGTAAAAAAAAAATATATGTATGTAAAATAAAAAAAACTTAGAAATCTAACAAACATTCGCATTCATAATTAGCTTGTTTGCAAATCAGACAATATTTGTATCGGGTTTGATGGTCTTTGATGAAACTTCTAAATTTGTGAGTCATTTCATTGTGTTCTGTTACGGATTGACAACCAAACTAAAAAAAGAAACATACTTATGATAACTACTATATAAAAATTCTATGTTTGAAAATACCATACACACCTTGGACGTATAATGACCCCTTTTATTATGACCGGTATTACTGGGACCGACTGATGCTTCATTATCTTGCTGGGAAGAAGATTCGCCGGAATCTGATGCCTGATTATTGTCAGATTCCTTGGTTGGTGGCGCGGCTTCATTGGAATCAGTTGATTCGTTGGTCTCATTTGGTTTGTCTGATGGTGGATGGGAAGTAGAGGGTACTTGGTGGCTCGTACCGTCGAACACGTGACGTAGAATATTACCAATATTGTGTGACTGCATACGAGTAACTTTTGGTGCTGTTGGCTGTTCCGAGGTCAGATCAAGGACACCTACAATGATTCCAGGTTCAGGTTTACTGATGGGGACTGGGTGCAAGGAGTGGTGTTTTGGTGGTTTTCTGCAGGTGAAGTCGGTGTGTCAGCAGGTGATAAAGGTGTTGTAGGAGGAACAGGAAGGTCATTACTTTCTGGTGGTAAGGCAGATGAAATTGCGGTATCGGATATATCTTTGTTGCTGTTACTTTCCATTTTTTCTGCGAAGCTGCAGAGAAAAAAAATATAAAAAAATGATACGTCAATATTATTCTAACAATCTTTTAAAAACAGGGCCGCTGAGACAAGGAAAAATACCAGCAATATTATCCCCAGGAACGAGAAAAATACCACGTACCTCCTTACGTGTACAATCCGGTGGTAGAGGTGTGGGGCTAGTACGCAGTCGACATCGCATTCGTATGTACCGTCGCACAAAAGGAGCGCGAATACGTAGACAAGCACGACAACAAGGTGGGTTTCTACCTATGTTACCTTTGATGGCCTTTATTAGCAGGAGCATTAAGATAATGAATTTGAAGAAAGTATGCACCCCAATAAATGATGACGAATACTGTTGTTGCGCTTCTCATAATATTAAACGAAAATATTGGCAGGTCATTTTTTATTGGATGGAAGATGAATTCAAATGGAACGATTTGTTTTTGAAATTAGAAAATGAAGTTAGGAATCAAACAAATATCATTTGCGATGAGTTCATAATATATGCTGTCGACAGTAGTGTCGGTTTGTTGTATTATAACTATAATGCTGTGTCTAAATGGGTTGTATTAAAATCGTTTGAAAGGTTATTTCGTGATTTAAATATCGATTTACATTTATCTAATGTTCATGTTGGTTTTGCCGGAATATTCCCAAAACTAAAACAAGATATTTTTTGGCATTGCAAATATTATCATTACTACAAAGATTTATCTTACATTACAGATATTCAGTTGCGCACTGCATACGCAAATAAACAATACATTTTTATGTCTAGAATATCAGAGCATCACAAACGAGAGGTTATCATTCAAACGTTGAATCTGCGTCAATTACACAGAGTATGTTTGATATCAATGTGTAGTATAATGATGAGATCTTTAGAATATGGGGACGTGATTGTATTCGATGGTGATGAATATAAGATAGCGAGCGAGTAAGATAAAATGGTCAGAAAGATAAAAAATGTTTTCGCTTTTACTTATATTGTTGTTTGCTTTCAAGTACAGAAAACGTCGATATGAAAGTAGTGTTTGAAACGAAAAAAAATTGTACTTACGTTGATGAATGATAAAGATTGCAACTTTGACGAGCTGAAAGGCAAGAATCCCTACTGTTTACCACAGTGAATATTTTCTTGTTGGTTTTGTTGAAAACCCGATAGATGATTAAACGGAGTGCAGGTCTATTTATATTTGCGTGTTTTTCGTACACTTAGGGGATGGGGTATAAGTTTTTTAAAATATCATGTTTGAAAGTGTGTTTGTGACAAAAGAATATTAGTTCAAGGTGATAAGAACATAAGAGATATGTGCGTCATCATTTAATCGGATTTTAAAACCAACAAAGTTGTTTGTCTTTTTCTTTGCTACCGAATAATAACAGGGCGTGGATAAGATTAGTATTTTTTTTGACGTCAATCGTAGTAGGGGTTTCAATTCTCCCCTTTTTTTTGATTCATTTAATAAGGAAATCGCTTGTGCATCATTCATATGTTTGTGTATATTGTGTATTATGGCTGGAAATATATGGGAATATTTAGATAAAGATGAACTATTATC
>JBAHVQ010216989.1:0-35247 GCA_036872915.1 Nanipora kamurai
CCGAAAACATGCACCCGAAAACATACGGCCCGATGACATGAGACATGGCCCGATGACATGAGACATTGCCCAATGACCTAAAATATAACCCAAACACATACGTCATTGCCAATTTATATTTTTGTCCCATTCCACCCTTCATAATAATATCGCTAAGGAAGCTCAATCAGGGAGAGATGGTCAATAAATGGGGGGCAAGAGAATCAGCGGACAGACCGAAAAAAAAATAATACGCAAAAATGAAAATGCAAAATGAATACGCACTTGCAGTCCTGCGTCTTTAAAAATTTTGGCAATCGCAGAACAAAATGGCATGATTGTATGGAGATCACCGAGTCTAATTATCAAACGCTTTTTTAACACTTCATCCTTGCACCTTATCATCTGAGCCTTGGCGTAGATTGCTTCGTCGAAGACTAGAACAATTTCTGGAAGTCGAAGGCGTTGGCAAATTGAAACGCTACGACGCAGAATTTCATTGACTGTTGCCATGTGGGTAACTGGGGCATCGACGACCGGCAAATAACCGATATTTGAGCTTCTTCGAATCTCTTTGTAAACTTGGGTATTGAATTCGGTCCATCCGGGCAAACAGTTCCCAATCTCAGATGTGCACTTTCTGGACAACATGTAAACAAAATCAGCATTTCTTACCATGTTTTGGTCGTTACGATAACTTCTTTCTTCGAGTGAAATGCCAGAACTTTGGTTTTTAAAGGATATAGTTCCATTGTCCCGACTTGTGTACGGAGCAATGTCGGGGTTTCTGGTACCACGACTTTGCAAATGCTTCTTATTCACGGCGAATTTCTCTCCTAATTCGACACCTTCATTCTGTACTATAATCCCGTTTGCAACGTGCGTTGTCCCTTTTCCGGACACAGTTTCTTCATCAAAATCATTATCCCAAACAATGGTGGTGAACACTTTCGGACTCATATTTCTGTGAAATTATGACTTCTTGACCATTGGCATTGCTGCTGACTAAAGCTAGCGCATTGTCATGTCGGCCGGAGAACAGTATCTGTTGAAGCAGTGTGTCCCAAACCATAGAGGATCTTCAGTAACCGGGTTGAGCCAGTCATCTGCCGAACTGTCACTCCAAGGGCCAATGATTTGTGAGTTTACTTCTTTCCATTCTACTCTGCATATATTAGGTCTTGCGTAATTGATACCAATCTCACTTTCTCACAAGGAGGAATTTCAACCATTTTATGCTCAATCGGTTCACAGGAGAATCCAAGACTCCATGCCAAGAAGTTGTACTGTTTCACGGGAATTGATTTACTTGCTAGAGCTAAAGTAAGATCATGAGAATCAGGCGGCCACTTAGAAACAACACCTCTACTTTCACGTATAAGTTTCCTGACTTCTAACGCGGAATGAAATAATTCTTGAAGCGAACAATCCGGTTTTAAATTATCAGTTTGTGTTGTGTTGGTTGTTTGCTCGGTAAACTCACCGCTGTCACCAAATTTGGAATCGGCGTTGCCATCCTGATTATTTTCATCTTCGTCTTCAGAATCTGGTTCAATTTGGATTTCTATCAAGTCATCCGCAACATCACCCGCCGACAAGGTATCTACGTAAACAAGAGTCCCTCTATTCATGGCCCTCAAACTATGGAAAACAATTTCTGGGTATCGCATTTGGATCCTCTTCTTAAGTCTTGCGGCTTGCTAGGGGTACATCTGCCATTTCTATGGCTTGAACACAGCTGATGAAGTTCTTTAATAAGTAACCAGGTAAAAGAACTTCCTTCTTTCCAATGACTCTCTTTTCAATACGGTTTGAACGCAAAATTCGTCAAATGCTTCGTCATACAACGTTGGACCTCCGTCACATTTTGCATTTTTTGTGAGGCATTTCGTGTAAGCCTGATAATATCGTTTGTGATATCGCGCCTCAATCGCAACGCAGTCTCTTCCACGGATGTGCACGAGTATACTTCCGTCATTTCGGAACAAAGCTGCCTGTTCTAATATTCCAGTTGTCAGTGTCTGTGCAGTCAATAACTCTTGTTTAACCCGTTTCTTGGCTGTCTGCAAAGACAAAAATCAAAAATTTAGTTTTTTTTCTATTAAGCGCACGACTTTGGTTTTCGTGGATATTCAAAATACAAGTTATCAATAAAAATGAATATAATTACCAAAGTTACCTTGTCACTAAAATAGATAGGACCTTTTTGCTTACAAATTAGACAAAGTTGGGATAACACATCAGGTGACCGAGGGTTTCCGGTTAATTTTTCGACGGACTGCCGAGTTTTTCGGGTCACTTTTTTCGGCACTGGATCGTTATTTACAGATTTTTCAATACTTTCATCAGTCTTTCCCTTTTGACCAGCGATATTATGAGCTAATATCTTTCTGGCTCGGTTGATTTTAGTGATATCTGTAAAACTGCGATAACATGCGGAGTAAAAAGAACATGTTTGTGAAACATCCTGTATTTTTAGATCATCAGAGTCGTTGATATACTCAAGTGACTTTTCAGCGACGGTAGCACAGGCCGCATAGGACGGTGATGACAGATCTAACCACTGCTTTCTCCTTTCAATGATTTTATTCAATGTTTCTTACATTAAATTTTTAAGTTCTCCTTCTTTTCCTTCAAAATGAATCACACATACACGATTAAGTTCATCACTGTCACAGGACGCCATGCTGTACCCACATAGAGCTCAGTAGCCCTTGTTCGGCATATTTTACATTTCATCAATCTAAATAACAATCGTCGGAGAATTGGGGAGACTGGAACGCAATTAATCGTTCTTTTGAGTGATGGCATTTATCGAAGGCGAAATTTCAAAATGGCGGGGTATTGTTCCAAGTTTGTCAAAGGAGTGAAGATAAAAATACTGCGGGTCTACTGCGCTGGAACTCTTCGGATTTGAAATATGCGTGTTCGAAAATGGTAAGTTATGTAAAAATTTTCCAGTTCCACGACATGCTTAATGAAAGTGAACGATAACATGCCGCAGCGTACGGCCTAATAAGGGTCATTCACACACAAAATCAAAATCCACCCCCCCAAAAATCAAATTCACCACAGCAAAAACACTACTCACCCTAACAAAAACTTGGTATACGCCAACAAAAGCACGATTTACCCCAACAAAAACTCGGGTTCACGCCAACAAAAACACGATTCACGCCACAATGAAACCCCTGACTGATCACTTTTTCTCTCCTTACCATACAAGACCTTGACCAATCATTGATTTCGAAACTGGGGAACTCGAACTCGTATACAAAACAAAATGTCATACTGTACAATTTTAGATTATGCAAGGCTGTTTTAACTGCTGAAGTATAATATTAATTATATGAGAGATACGAGACGAGATTTAACAATGCACTGTCTTTATTTTCACTCCTTTTCTTAAAATAATACAGTGAATTTGTTTAAAGTAACCATAACACGACAAAATAAAGTATCCAACACCACGCCATCACAAACCGCTGGCTCAACAGATCTTCACATCTTTTTTGGAACGACCTAGAAATATACATAAAACATACAATGCAAGGAACGGGAACTACAATATAGAGGTGGGAATGCATTGTTAAATCTCGTCTCGTATCTCTCATATAATTAATGTTATACTTCAGCTGTTAAAACAGCCTTGCATAATCTAAAATTATATTTCAAGATACGAGACGAGATTTAACAATGCAGGTTCGAAGCTCCACCTATGTAATAAATCATTTCCTCACTGACAAAACCGCTTTACCAGGTGATGTGTTAAATTGTGGCTTATAATAAAATTTTTCAAAAGTTGAAGCTCGAGACCAACTGGCCATTCCTAATATCTCTGGGATTGAAATGCCCTGCGATAGAGCCCCTGAGGTAGAAGCTCTTCTCACAGAGTGTGCTGTAAAAAAAGAGGTATCTATACTTGCAAGATCTAAAATATTTTTTGATCCACCTAGCCAATGATGAGGGGGTCACTGGATTGTGAGGACGAATGTACGAGAAAAACAATTTGTTGGACTGAGAAATATCACTAGGCCTATAATCCCTAGTTTGAACCTCGTAAAACTTTAGACACTCAACTGGACATAAGTCTAAGTCCTCAGGGAATGCTGCATGAAAGCTAACCTTAGGTGCATCCCCCGGTCTTGATGTTTTAGAAAGACCAAGAAGATTGAAAGACACCCCCTCCGGAAGAAAAGTGCGATACCTTAAATCTCTCTTAGCCATATCGGAAGATCGATCTGGGGGCTGTAAGACTAAGAAGCATAACTAACTTGAAGGAAAGTAGCTTTAGATTCAACTCTTCATTTTTACCTAACGACTTAATAAAATCCAAAACATCCGAAACATCCCATGTAAATGAATACTTCGGTTGGGGAGGTCTTAACTGTAAAATCCCTTTTAACAATTGAGTAACTAAGGGGTGCGAACCTACTCGACATGAATCTACCTCTGGCAAGACAGCCGATAAAGCTGAGCGATACACATTAAGTGTTCTGTATGTTTTCCCCTCGAGAAACTGGTCCTTTAAAAACTCAAGCACAGAATTTACAGGAACTGAAATGGGATTAATTTGTCGTTCATGACACCAGCCAACCCATTTGTTCCAGGCAGAAGAGTATGCATTGGAGGTGTTTCTTCGCCATGCTGCCAATAAGATGTTTCTAGTTTCCTCCGAAAGGCCTGGTGCTTGGTAATGTTGGGTGACAGCATCCACCCAGCTAGTTGAAGATTTGTCAAGGGGTGCACTTGGTTCTCTTTCATTAAAAGCTCTGGTGGCTTTGGCAATAGCAAGGGTTTGTCCACTGCTAATTGCAGAAGCACTGGGTACCAGGGCTGAGCAGGCCATACTGGGGTTACTAAAACTAAATATTCCACACCTTGAGAAAGCACTTGATGTAAGCACCGGCCAATTAGAGCGAATGGGGGAAATACATACCCCTTGAATTCTTTCCAATCCATTAGGAAAGCATCAGCTTGAATTGCTAGTGGATCCAGTTTCCAATTCACAAAGTGTGCTAATTGTACGGTGGCCCACAGCGGCAAGACAAATATAACCAGAATAAGCAAAAGATAATTTTTTGCAACAGATTTATTTGGGATGCAACAAATCAATCAACAGCACATTTAAAATGTTTCCAGTACGCGAGTGTATGTGCTGTCAGTACACAGTATATTTCCCGTACTTAAACATTCATTTCCATTACGCAGATATATATTTCCAGTACGCAGATATAAATTTTCCGTACGCATATATACATTTCCGGTATGCAAATACAAATTTCCGATACGCAGATATATTTACAGTACGCAGATACATATTTGCAGTACGCAAGCAAAACATTTACTAGGCTCCTCACACACCAGTCACAAGCCGTTAATTGTAATAAGTCTTTTTAGAGTTCACTGGTCACAAGTCACAAAACAGCTCATAAATTCAACATGGCTGACATTCTTACTTCTTCTTCTGATTCTGATTTCGACAACGTGCAAGATGAGCGGAGTCTGATTGAGTACTATTTTACGAGAGGGTTTCAGTATAAAAGTATCATTAATTTTCTGACAAAAAGGCATGGAATTCACATGTCTGAACGCACATTACGAAACCGTTTAAATGTGTACGGACTGCGAAGGCGATCGCCAAATTTTGACCTAAATGAGATACGCCGATATCATCCAAGATAAATTACAAGGTCCGGGCGGAATTGGGGGATATCGGTCGATGTGGCATGCCCTTAGAATAGAAGGCCATCAAGTGCCAAGGCGTGTCGTTGAAGAATTGATGAGAGAGCTTGATCCGTTTGGTTGTGAAAACAGACGTGGAAAGCGTTTACGCAGACGAACATCAGAGTTCCAGGACATTTTGTCTTGAAGTGCAATCTTACAGGCACCGAAGGGGAGGCAAACAAACTCTAGCATTGTCTCCCTCCATATGAAACGTAAATACTTTTGATGACCTTTCCAGATTGGAACTGTCAAATAAGCATCTTTTAGATCTAACTTTACTAGATAACCCTCTTCCTCAGACGATCCCTCAACATGTGAACACCTTCCATCTTGAAGTGTTCGTACGCTAAAAATTGATTCAGTGGTTTTAAGTTCACCACTGGGCGATGTCCGCCATCTTTTTTGGGAACCACAAACAAAGAACTTATGAAACCTGTTGAATTTTGGTCTGTGACCTGACGAATAGCCTTCTTTTCCGACAAGGCCTGTACCTCCTGATTCAGCACTATCTGATCCGGTTGAGAGATACTGGGATTTGGGTTCAAATGCTGCTGAGTTGGGGTTGACATTAGATCTAACTGATAACCCTTAACTACTTGCAAGACCCATGGGTCCTGTGTAATCCTTTCCCAAACAGGAAGAAAGTATTTTAGTTGACCTGTTGGTGGAATATCTAGTATCAGATTGGGAAGAAAATAATTTGAAAACATACCTGTAGGCAGACTGCTGGGACGACCACTCATTGTTGATGGTTGGTGTACCAAATAAAAAATTTAATAAAACTTTCTTCTCTCACTTTCTTACTGTACTTACTGTCTTCTCGCGTTCGACTCGACACTGTTTGTCTCTTAACATCAACAAATGAAGTCAAGAGTTACTTCCGGCCACATTTTCCGGTCACAACTCCCCTAAAAATTAAATGTTCTTAATTTTTATCAGTTCATTAAACTCAACGGTCAATCAAGTTCTACATGTCCTCTGCTAATGCTTGAAGTTTAATTCTTTCTTCTGCAATTTTCGCTGCCCGTCGTTTTTCTTTCTTAGGTTTCTCATTCTTGTCGTTTTTCGGTTCCTCGGCTTTCTCTGTTTCTTTACTCCTTATCTCTAGTGGACACACAAACTGCAGTAGTCGTTCAATTTCGTGTCCACGATGTAACAGTTTAATTCCTCTGATTACTCCGTCCTTTCCTTTAATGTGTTTCAGTACTTTAGCTTTTCTCCATTCACCTCGGTTCTTCTCTTCGCCGTGTAGGAGAACGATTTCCCCGATCTGTGGTGGAGATTGGGATTTAGATTTGTTCAAACGATGATATTCCAGGATTCCATGAACATACTTATGCTCCCAACGAGACCATGTGTGATTTCTAGCAGGTTTTAGGCGTCGATGCATTTTGGTCAACTCGTCATCTTCTGTCTCATTCACACATTAACGTATTTGGAGTAAGAACCTGCTGCTCTCCATCTTCCTCAACATAAGTTAATTGTTGATTGTTTAAGTACCGTTCGATATCCATGACAGTTACTTCCAGTTGCTGAAAGTTGACGTAGGTTCCTCCGAGTGTTTTGTATAGGGTCTTCTTGATCTCTTTTATTAATCTTTCATACATCCCTCCCCACCAAGGGGATTTTGCAAGGTTGAACTGCCACTTCAAATCTTGTTTAGCGAGATAATCTTGTAGCTTCTCACTTTTTCTGATACTCTTTATCCAAGTGGCTGTTGCTTGAAACACTCCAGCGTTGACGGAAATCAGTCGTCTTGGCCTGGTTTTCATGTGATAAAAGCATTCAGCTTCACCTGGAACTCCTCCGCGGTCTGGGTCTTCGTTACTTCGAGGTGCACAGCGCGCGTCGTGGCGCATGTGAATACAAGGATGTACGCTTTCCCGTTCTCGTACTTGCTAATGGCATAAGTCAGCGGACCTGTGAAGTCAATCCCGGTATCTTCAAATGGTTGGCTCGCCTCTACTCGGAATTTCGGCAATGGCATCGTTGGTGGAGCTGGGTACGGTTTGGTCGAAAATACCTTACACCTATTGCATCGCTTTATTTCCTTTTTCACCAGTGCTCTTAGACGTGGAATCCACCAACTCTCTCTCATCGCTGACATTGTGTTGGCCACACCAAGACGCTTGATCTGTTCATGAATGTGCATAATCAATTTTCGAGTAAATAGACTGTCGTTCAAGAATGTGGGAGTGTAGCCTGAAATTCTCCCATCACTTCAAGACTCCCGTGGCTTCGTCTTTCTGAAAGTTCCAGCCTGGTCTTTCTAGGGTTTCAGGAACCATGTTCCGTTGCTATCTTTGCACCCAGCGTTGTCTTGCTTGGGGATATTTCTTCAGTTGTCAACGGATCTCTTTGTCGCTGTTGATTTCTAAACTTGCTCAGATTGTTACTGACGAATCGTAAGCACCAGGCAGTGATTCTCAGCGTTCCCCAATAGGACTTCCTTTCAAGTAAACTACACCACTCATCACTGGTCTTCTCGTCTTGGAAGAATGATAACTCTTTCTCTTGCTTTTCTTCTTCACTTGCTTCGGTGTTTCTTGATCCAGAACTAGTCCTAGGTAGGATAGTCAGGTTGTTCGGACCAGTCACTCTCATCCAGTAACCATTCCAATCCCGTAAACCAATTCTCCTTTGCCATTTTGTTGATAGAAGCACCCCTGCTACCAAGGTCTGCGACGTTTCTTTCAGTCGGGCAATATTTCCACTCGATCTCCAAATCCGCTGTGCTATGCGCAATTTTCCTAACTCTGTTTGAAACGAACACTTTCCAAGCCTTCTCTGCGTTGTTGATCCAATACAGGGCGACCATGCTATCCATCCAAATTGTCCGAGATGAAATCGGCCATCGTTGCAAAGCGTTGCTTACATTCTTCAACATGTTCGCAGCCATTAATCCACTGATCAACTCCAATCTTGCAATCGATGTGTCGCGTTTAGAAATCCTGGACTTTGACGTTAACAAGCCCTTGACAGCTACACCTTCCTGTTTGACTACTGCGATTGTGACAGTTGAACATGCTAATTTGCTTGCATCGGCAAACTGGTACAAATGTATGGCTTTCACAGTGCTGTTTCCTCGGATGATACTTCGTGGTACTCTCACACTTTTCAACTGCCACGTCCATTTCGTCCACTGCTTTGTTAAAGTCGGCGATACCTCAGTATTCCACCCTTTCCTGCCGTCACAAACTTCCCTGTAGATCCGTTTGCCTTCTGCCATCGTTGGAGAAAGTATGCCCAGGGGGTCGTACACGCTACCAAGATAACTTAGGATCGTTTTCTTAGTTATAGGTCTTCCCGTCGGGAATTCGGGAGCGGTAATGAGTAATGTATCCTCGTTCTTATCCCAAGTATGCCCCAATATCTTGGTCGGATTTGGCATTTGGTCACTCTCCAGGGTTGACAGATTCGATTCCCACTTATGGACTGGAAATCGTGCAGCCTCCAAAATACGAGTCGCTTCTTCTTTGAACCTTTTCAGATCTTCTTCTCCACTCCCCGTCTTCACTAGATTGTCGACATACGTGTTGTCTTGCAGCTTCTGCACTGTTTCTTTAAGCTCTGTTGGTTGTTTATCGAAGTGATGCTGCAGTGTGGCGTTGAGCATGAATGGACTGGCCTCTGCCCCAAATGGCACTCTGGTAAATCTGTATTTTTCCTCCTTTCCGTTCACATTAAATAAAAATCGAAAAGCGTCTCTGTCCTCCTCTTTGAGACCAACTTGGAGAAATGCTTTCTCAATATCTCCCAATAACAGATCTGCAGACATTCTTGCCCTAACTAAAAGGTCCCAAAGCAAGGGCTGAAGAGCAGGACCACTATGCATACAATCATTCACACTGTTCGACAGAGGATGTAGTTTAGCACTGCCGTCGAACACCATCCTCACCTTTGTTGTTGTAGCATTTTGCCTCACAACTGCCTTATGGGGCAGATAAAAGATTCGTGTACCAGTTGGTTCCTCTGGAACTTTCTCAATAATGCCTTGGTCCAGTTGCTCTCTGATTATTCCTGCATATTTTTCTCGTAATTGTTCATCATTCTTTAGCTTTCTCTCTACCCCTTGCTAGCGTTTGCGACTTTGATTCTCATTGGTTTCAGTCATTTGACTTCCTGGTATCCAGGGAACATTCACTTCGTATCGACCATCAGGTTTCCTTGAGATGCCTTCACGAAATTCTGGATACACATTCATTTGATCGTTCTCTGCACGATCTTCCACTCCTAACACATCAAGGCTGTACAATCCCTCATAATCACTTGTGTCTCTGGTAAAAAGACACTGGCTAAGACAATGACTTCCCCCATGGATTACCCATCCAAAGGTTGTGCCTTCTATCACTGGATCTTCTGGATCTCCCTTGAATACTTCTTCTGTTTTGATTTTGCATTAGGTTGCATCTCCAATAATCAAATGAATGGGATATACCTCTCCTCTTATGACATAGAACTGTTTGCCCTTCATGTGCTGGTATTTCTTCCTTAGGTCATCCACGTTTGGTCGTTTGATGGTAGTGAAGTCTTCCATGTTGGCTCCTGTAACTTGGATTTCTTCTCGAGCTTCACCGTGCAAAGAGTTCATGCACACATTAAATACTGGCATGGACTGCTTTCTTGTTCCATTCACCGTCACAATATGTCGAGTTTCATGTCGTGTTGGTTTTAATTTCAACCTTTCTGCTGCTTCTCTGGAGATGAAATTTCTACCAGATCCGGTGTCCAGATAGGCCCAAAGGGTCTCGCCGTGTATTTGCACAGGTATTATGGCTGGTAACGATGTTTCTTCACTTTCTGGAGTGTATCCATTGAGTACAGTTTCCCCATCTTGATTCTTGACTTTGTCACACAAACTTGTATGATGTCTACCATTGCATTTAAGACAATCTCGACTGCGACATTGATTTTCCCTATGTCCCGAACGACCACAGTTAAAACACAGTCGGTTTTCCATGAAGAATTTCTTGCACTTATCAAAGGTGTGGTAAGTTGTACAAGCTTCACCCCAGTGACCATATTTGCAAAAAATGCATTGTGGTAGTTTTCTCTCGTTCAGCATATACCAACTTCTTTCATTCTTCTTTGGATCCTGTCTTTCCTTTATCGCTCCACTCACGTTGTTTCTTCTTAGCCAGTTTTGAAGAGCATTAATAATTTGTTCCATGCTCCAGTCCTCCCAATTATCATCTGATCGTACTAAATCTGGTTTGATCTGGGGCAATTTGTTGAAAGTCGTCATTACAAATCCTTTCAGACTACTTCCTTCATCCAAAGTCTCTAGAGCATCAAAATTTCTGCTTAGATTTCCGTAGAACTCCATCACCTTCTCATAATCATATCCTTTTACCACAGGTAGATTTATTATTGCATCTATGTGAGCGTCGACAACAGCTTTGGTTTGGCCATATTCCTTCTTCAGTCGGTCCCATGCAGTTTTATACCCGATCGTTCCCGGTTTCAAGTTGGAGATTCTGTCTCTAACCTTCGGTGTAACCATTTCCAATAAGTATCCAAATTTTTCTTCGTCTGAGATAGGTCTTTGATGGACTTGAGTGGTAAACATATTTTCGAATCTCACCCAATCTGCGTGAGTTCCTTTAAAGGGTGTTATTTTAAGCTTGGGAAGCTTTGCTGAGGTCGCTTGACTTTCCTTCTCCATTTTCAACTTCTCTCGTGTCAATTTCAGCTCGGCCGCCATCTTTTCTTCCCACATAACTCCTTCTTCGTGTCGCTGTTGTCGGAGAACTCTCTCACGTTATTCACTCTCTCGCAGCTTTCGTCTTTCACTTTCTTCGCTTGCCTGTCGTTGTTTAGCGTTTAGCTCCCTACTTAATTCATCCATTTTTTCCAACAGATGCGAATACTTCGCCTTTACGTCTTTCTTCCACTGTCTGACTGCTCTGGGTGTTTTTCCTTCGTCGATCTTCAGCTCTTCCATGCGTGAAACAAGTTCCTTCAAATTGTCGCTTATCTTCGAAGCTCGCTTCTCCGTTGTTTCCATTTCATCGTAGTCTCGAGATTTGATTAATTCATCGGTTTCTTCCAAATAATACTGAAGTTTGGTGATTTCCTTGTCGATATCGGTTTCTAAACGCTGTTCGGCTTCGGTTGTTGTTTTGTCTGGTTCTCCGGCACTCCCTGACTGAGACATCTTCGATTTTCACGCGTTATATCCAAAACAATAACTTTATCTCGGGTTTATCCTGGTCACGGCACCACTATTGTACCAAACATTCGAGGTACAACAATAATATTAAATTAAACTTTAATTAAAAAATATAATAAAACTTTCTTCTCTCACCTTCTTATTGTCCTCACTGTCTTCTTGCGTTCGCCTCGACCCTGTTTGTCTCTTAACAACAACAAATGAAGTCAAGAGTTACTTCCGGCCACATTTTCCGGTCAGTTGGTTCGGAATTTCCGTGGATTTGAGAACTGGGGCGACTGGGATTGTCGTTGGAATCCCCTTCCACGGAATCCCCGTCCTCAGGATAAGAAAGGACGAAACGGTCTGGTATTTGATAGTTAATGGCCTCCACGGGGTACCTCTCCTCCTCGGAAGGCCCCTCCACGAAAAAACAATTTTCCCCTTCCAGCTGTGGTTACCCTGGAAGCTTTCTCAGCTGTTGATGCTGTTTCCGATCGGGCCTTTAATCTTTGCTCAAGCTTGGTCCAAAGAGCTGGTGTTGTGCATCAGGAAAATTCTCTTGTGCCATAGAACCGAGCAGCGGGTTAATCTTCTTTAAAACCAATTCTCTGCGGTTAATGCCAATTCCAGCCCAAGCATCGCCTGCAAGCAATAGGGCATGCTTCACACAGGATAAGAAGCCATTAATACTGGCCTTATCCAACTGAATTGTGCCATCCTGATCAAGGCTAGCCAACATTGCCAGCAAATTTTCAAACATTGTAGAAAGAGGGCCAACCAGATCAAGAATATTGTCCTGCAAATCCTTAAGAGGCTTGTCAGGCGTCATAATGCCCTGAATAAACTGTTTCAGGTAGTCATCCATGCTAGGTGTATAAACTGCATCGACATCTGGTCGAGGGTACATTCTAACTAAAGCTTTACGTTCAAATTTGTTCATACGTTTATTAATAGTCCCCAGAAATGTACTTAGTTCTTCGCTAGCCTCCCAACGAGAGTTGGGAGGAGTGAAGTCATCTTCTACAACAATAGTTTCGACCTCATTTTCCTCCGCGATGGATTCCAAACTTTGTGGACCACGCGGTCTCTTCACACGTAAGTTGGCTTCTATGTCCGCAGATACTTCTGCAGTTCGTTTTGAGTTTACAGAACCCGTTTGATCGTCAGATACTCCGGGATTTACCTGATTACATGACATACCCGTTTGATCGACAGATACTCCGGGATTTACAGTGTTTTCCTGGCTTGAGAAAGCCGATTTAGAGCAGTTACTGTTAATAGTTTTCAACTGCGGGACTCATATTCGTCAATATCGCCGACGATAAGGTAGAAAGAAGGTCTCGATCGGCCACAATAGCCTGAACAATACCATTGCTGTTCAATTGCCTACCTCCAACAGGTTCTTCGTTGTTGGGTGTTTCGGGATGCGAAGGATTGTCTTCAGTTTCAGCCGCCAAAATAGAGTCTTCGTCCGCCATCTTCGAGGAGTGAACGAAAAAGACGATTTGTGATGGCGTGGTGTTGGATACTTTATTTTGTCGTGTTATGGTTACTTTAAACAAATTGTATTATTTTAAGAAAAGGGGTGAAAATAAAGATGCATTGTTAAATTGAGGCGAGTATCTTGAAATATAATCACCAATGCCGTCAGCGCGGAAATACTTTGAAAGAATTCTTTAACTTTTGTCCTGAATGTGGAGGAGGTGTGGTTATGGATCAACCCGAAGCACAGACCGAGAAAGAAATTATTGAAATGTATTTCTACTGTGGATACACTTACTCGTGCATTTTGCAGTTATTAATGTCTAAGTTTTACAATATCAATGTCTCTTTCTACTCTGAAGCGTCGTTTGCAAGTGTTTAAACTGGGAAGAAATAAGGAGAACATAGATGTTAACCACATTAAAGCGGCTAAGAGACAGGAAATGGATGGTCTTGGGTGTTTATTTGGATATTGATCAATGTGGCATTCTCTAAGAGTAGGATATAGTCTAATAAACAATTGTGGAAGGTCAAACAATGATCCATCTGTTGTTGAAGTCTTGAATTGTGTTAAAGAAAATGAAGGGTGTCCCCTCATAGTGCAGAGTGACTGCGGCACTGAAAATGGCATTGTTGCCGCAGCTCAGAGCTACTTTCGTGCTAACGCTACTGATGAATGTGCTGGTGAGAAAGCTCACAGGTATGACGAGTCTAAGCGAAATCAACGTATTGAAGCATGGTGGTCATGTTTTAGAAAAAGTAGATCATCCTGGTGGATAAACCTATTCAAAGATCTTATGGAGAGTGGACAATTCGAATCTGGAAACGTTGTTCACAAGGAATGTATCTGGTTCTGTTTTTGTGACATTCTGCAGGATGACCTCAGTTACACGAAGACCCTGTGGGACATGACACAGTCCCAGTACGACCACATGAGTTGTATTACTTACCAGAAAGACATAACAGTGAAGATCAGAAACATGTTGATGCTGATAAACTTGATGAAATCAAACATGTTGCTGCCCAAGGTGAGGAAGCTAATGACTTGCAAAACTACTTTCACTATGTTTGCTCATCAGAAGACCTAGAAAAACCCTCAGATTGGAGAAGAGCTCTGAACCTGTATACAATTTTAAAACAAATAGCTGAGCAAAGTTAACTGTTTTTGAAAATAGTACATTTAAATACACTATAAGAGAAATTGTACAGTGACAAAGACTAATATCATTAAAAAGCTTGAATGTAACAAGAATTGAAATGTTTAAATTTTACATAATACAGGAATCAACCATAATACCCATATCAGGCCCAGCTGCTCAAAATTGATTCGTATGGCAGTATATATACTGGTGAAAAATGTCAGAGTAAAGCTATGATGATGCTAGCAAAAAAAGTTTGGAATTTTGTCCAAATTTCAGAAAACTTTGAATAAATTAATCAGCACTAGTGCACTACACTTCACTCAAGGTTAATGCTCATTAATCAACTTTTGAACAGCTGGGCCCAAATTATGTAATTAATGTTGCATGTGCATTGTCATAAATTAAAGTTTTCTTATTAAAAATCAAGCATATCCAAATCTTTTGGTGTTTAATATGCTAAATGTCATATCATCTTTGAAGGAAGTATATGTGGAATGGGAAACTGGTAGACTGAGCAGACACAAGAACATGTGTTGGCTTTGGGGAATCTGCATTCTCTCTCCTCATGCAAAAATTTGATAGTAAGTACCGGCCCCATTGGTGGAAATTCAAAACACCCAGTAACAAACATCAAAATATCTTCGAGTTGGAGTTGGCTTTCCTTATCTTCAGTTTCTTGCAGTAGGTCAGCCCAGTAACCCAGAATTACACTCTCTACATAAAATAGTTTGGACCCCTTTGGGCTTCTTTCGTAGCATAATTTAGCTTCAAGCACTCAACAGTGTGTGTACTCTGGGAATAACACATAAGAGACCTTAAAACACACTAGGGGATTTCCTCATCTTATCCAACCCTCCCAAAACCTCAAGGCATTTTGTAGGAGGGAAGTTGGGAACACTGGTTTCTACCCAGTAGAAACCACTTTAATAAACTATGAATAATGCTGATCTGATCTTCTGTCATTTTTACTGGTTTCCATGCCCCTGCAAGGTCCACAAATGTTGGCAACCTTTCATTGTCTTCAATAAATTAGTTTACCTCTTCTGACTGAACACCATTACAGGAAAGTATGACATCTTTGGTTGCATCATGTATACCTTCCATATCAAAAGCTGTTGGGGTTACCCCATAGAGCCCATTAATCAATGCCTGAAACACTAGGTTTGATAAGCTGTGAGGGGCTAGTCCTCCATGCACTTTTGAAAGTGCAATAATTTGGCCTGCTAATTTATACTCTTCTTCCTCCAGTGATTTTTGGTTTAAAGAGAGAAACCTTCAATGTGGGTGGCCAAAAAATAGTGGAGACTCAAACAACAAACTATGTAATAACAAAGTAAAAAATTCCCGTTTTGGGCCTCCCAAATCTACTGCCCCCTCTGACGACCCCACATCGTCCATGAATTTCACTGATATTTTGTGGCATGGGGAAAATTTTTTCCAATTCAGACTTCAGAGCCTGTTTAGTACTTTCAAAGACAGTTGTGTGAACAACATTAAACTTTGTAATATTACTGTTATCAATTTCCTGAGATCATTTAGTCAACAAAGCACCAGTACTGGGGCAAGTTTGACCATTTCTATCCTCTTGGCTGGAAAAAAACATTTGTGATTCTTCCTCACTGGTAGATAGTATTGTTCACATTCTCCATTTGTGGTGCTAGTGCAAGGGCTGCATTGGTCTCAATTTGCTCAGTGTTGTACACGGAAGTAGTTGGTCGTGGGCCATCAACAGAGCGTTGCATGGTCTTAATACTCGCAGATGAACCAAGACTAGGTGACTCGGTCTTTATTTTCTTGTCTTCCCTCACTATCACTCTCACTTGACACAATAACTTCTTTTAAGAAGGCAATTTTATAGCTTTGTAAGTCTAATTTCAAGCACAGATAGAACGTAGTTCGGCTCTAGGGCTTCCCGTATTCTCTCTGAGGGTTGTACAGGGGGTCTCCCGCACGATTCACGGGCGTAAAAAGAGGCGAATCACGAATCACGGATATTAAATTTCTATTTTCCCGAATCACGAAAATCACGAAAACATATGCGTCACGGATCACGAAGGATAATTTTTAGAAATCACGTTTCACGATGAATGAAATGACTTAATCACGCGTCACGAAAATAACCCTGTACGACCCTCCTCGCTTTTATTTATGAAGAATGAATGGGGCGTCCGATTCTTGAAATTTTTCTACAACTGTTGCATCGGGATACAAAAGTTCATGTTGTTCTGCAGTCTTCATGTCTGCCTTGTTTTGAGCTCTTAATTCAGCAAAGGCAGCTGCCATCGATTCTTTCCTTCCACATGACTTTGAAACGACTGGTGGTAATGATTTCCCTCTGTCCTTTCATTTCCTTTCCATCGTACTTCATAATCCCTACATTCACCGTTACTTCCTCTTCCAGTTTTTTGACATTGGCCTTTTCACTTTTTTGTCGCATCTGCAGTATGATGCTCGTTTCTCTTTTTTCAGCTGTTTATACTTTTCGTATCCAGGCTTGTAGATTTAAAAATGAGAACGACCTGTGTAGACTTACTTGTTGTGGCGGCGCAGGTTTAGTACGTACACTGTTTGATTAACTTGAGCCACAAACTAGACAAGACTTGTACGATGGCATTATTTCCGCAGAACACAACGAACACAACCTCATCTTTATGCATAAGTTATGCCTCGAATTAACGAAGACTTCGAAATGGCAAATGGTGCTGAAAATACCGTTATCAATCAGGGTCCGGTTGTTCGAAAAGGCGATTACGTTAATCTAGGATTAACGAAAACTTTGTGGATGAACTACTCCTGACGTAGGAAAGGATGTTTAAAGTTTTCTGTTTAGATATCATTCAAATGTAGAAAAGCTTTCTCCTGGAAAGTTTTAACTAACATTGCTCAGCGGAACATGCCAAACAAAAGAGTTAAATTTTAAAAAGTTAAATTTTAACCCAGGATTAGCGGTAATCGTCCTTTGAACAACTGGGCCCAGCGGTTTCGGTGACGTGTGGGTTAATAAGTAACTCCTTAGGCTCTGAACAAACAAAAATGAGAAACGCGGCGAAGTTGACAGGATATGAATAATTTTTGCTTCTGCCAAATCAAATGTAATCTTCCAAAGCTAGTCTGGCCCGCAATCGGTAGTCCGAGTAAACGCCTATTGGCCGTCATGTTTGCTTTTTCATTCAGTTTCACGTTAAAAATCAAGATGTAAGTGAATTCAGCCAAGGAATAAAGTATGTTTTCCCACGAAAATTTAAAAACAATTCTCGACATCGGACAGGTTCAATAGGTAAACATGTTGAACAAGCCACTTACAGTAACCGCCAATGTCGAAGTCGTTTCCGATATCGGTTTCAGTTTTACCATGGGTAAAATAACAATTTTAAGACTATGGCCACCCTCTGCTTTTTAGTAAGAGTCTACTGTGCGTCGCCTTATTTTGTACTGGTTGTTTGTAAAGTACCAAAAAGCTATCAATTAGATTTGACATAGGTAAAAAATTGAGTTAGCAGTGTTTAACTCTTTCCTGTCCGAGGACTTTCCCCTAGACGGGTAAAATCGTCTGGCGTGAGCCAGAGTTAAATACTAAAGTCTCCATCAGGTCACTGAGGACCTGTACGGAGAGGAAGGAGTTAATCAAAGTATTTGGGGCATTATACACTCCAGCAGCATCGCACTTGGGGATTTACTCAAACCAATTCTTTTAAAATCTTGAAAAAGGGCCTTTTCTAATCACCGATTATCAACTGTTAATTTTGCGTAATACATGCTAAAGTAAACCTTTATTTTGTCTATTTTATAACCTAATTAAAAGTGCGTAAAAGAAAATTTTTTATTTTCCTTACCAAAACTGCTCCTGACGCAAATCCAAATATTATTTTTTGAAAATATGACAACTTTTCGTGGACCAGAACAACTTAATTCCGTCTCGCCGAGATGCAAGATTTGTTGTAAGTTTTGGATTCTTAAAAGCGCCATTTTGACAGAATTCAGTTTATGCGAATTTTTGTGGAAAAGAAACTATATGAGACCAAACGAAGTGTACAGTTATTTGTTTCACATAGAGAAATGAAGTTTACAATATAAGCGAAATAAATTTTTGTACAGATGCGATGAATGTTTGATTTTACTAGATATTGCCTCTCAAAAAGATTCAGAGATGCTGTGCGGCCTACAAGTGTGCTAAGCTGTCCGAAAATGGTAAATAACCGGTAACAAGAGATCGCTTGATGTACAGTTTCTTCAAGTGATGTTTCGGGACTCTTTTACGAGATTTGTTGTTAGTTTTGCCATTCATTTTCACGAAAATTATACTTTGTAAATCGCTCTGACAATTTTTTGAAAAAGATTTCAAACTGAATTATTTGTTTCTGTCTTTTTAACTGATTTCAGCTAGAGATAATAAGAAAACAGCGAAAAGTCGCGTAGAAGACTAAAACTGACGTGCAAAAGACCTTTCGTAAAGATAGTTATTTTTCTTATTTTAACATCTGGCTATAGTTTTTGTTTAGTAAAATTCCAATGCTTTTGTAGTTTATTTATATTTATGACATGTTTTTCCGTTGGGTAAATGAATGGATAAAACTCCTTCCATGTACATTACGGAGCCACCACAATAAGATGTTAGTAGGAAGTAGCGTTTATTGTAGATATTATAACTATTCCTTTGACGAAATGAAAATTTTCGCGTAAACTACAGGTAGAAAAGTGTCAATATCGAGATTTTAGAGAAACCCAAGTGAAAAAAACAAAAAAACAAATGTCAGGTTTCTTGTTTTTCATTGAAGAACTTATTAAATAGTCTCAGAAATGGCTATTAAGTGTGTGACTCCATTATAAGCCCCAACCTAGCGATTAAAACGAGAAAAATTCAAGGTTTCGTACTCTCGGCGACTGAGCCTTCGTTCCTGTTATGATCAACGTCATATTTGCTTACTAATCTTAGGCCAGTGGACTGTACCATGAGAAAACGGACCTCTAATGGCACCATACTTTTTCGGACACTTTTTCAGCATACCCCTCAGTACTATGAGAAAAAGGACCTCTAATGACGCCATCATTTTTCCAACACTTTTTCAGCAGACCCCTTCGTACTATGAGAAAAAGGACCTCTAATGACGCCATCATTTTTCCAACACTTTTTCAGCAGACCCCTTAGTACTATGAGAAAAAGGACCTCTAATGACGCCATCATTTTTCCAACACGTTTTCAGCAGACCCTTCAGTCCGGTTATATTATAGGTGAGTGGGAGTCACACCTCGTCCCCAGAGTCCTCTCAAAATTGACACGAGAGAGTAAACGTGGGCAAGATAAACTGATAAAAATTACTATTTTATTTTGGATTTTAAAACCTAAATTTTTGGGTTATTAAAAATTATTACTATTATAGTTGCTAAACATAAGTAAAATTTCAAAAGAATCTGTACCAAAGTTAGCCTAAACTAGATAGCTGGCGGGCCTGATAGAGACCTTCAGCGGTACCCTGACGCTGATCACCTGTGGGTATCCGTGACCGATTAAATAAGAATGTCATTAATTAATCACCGTCATCAGAGAATGAATGATACGCAAGGTATGTCACACAAACGATAGATTCACGTGATTCATTCGTTTTGAGGTAGCCGGGGGGGCATACAAAGGAAACCGAAGAAACCAAATAAAAATTAGTGAAATGAGAAAACAAGAAAGACGGAGAATTAGATATTTGTGAAAATTGATCATCCAGGTTAGAGCAGTCTTGAGAAAGACGGTGGAATTGACTTGAATTGACCGTCCAGTTAGTGTAGTCTAGCTCAAGACATGAACAGTCTTTCTCGTGACTAAACTAACCCTGGACGATCAAACATCACAAACGTCTAACGCTACTTCCTGGTTCAAAACATTTACATTTAAGAAGGAGTACGTTGTAATCCCAAGACTTTAACCTACTAACTCTAGCTACCGTTATATAATTGATACGATGGTCTTGGTTGCCTTTCACCCCTTACTAGACATATACATTTTGAAAACGGATTCGTTGACTGATTATTTATATCATTTCAGGTAATCCATTCGCTCCTCCACCATACCAGAGAAAATTAAATGAAAAGTACATCAGTAACAATTTCCATGCTGAGGAAGCCAGTTCTTCTCAACACTATCAGAGTAGAAAAAACAGCTTTGTTCCGGGCAAGGTACCACTGTTTGGTCGAAAAGAAGTAATTCGTAACATAGTATCAGATATTACTCAGACCGAGACGAAATGTATTGTAATAGAAGGATCTCCTGGTTGTGGCAAAACTGCTGTGGCTGTAGCCGCTTGTCACGATTTAATTCAGAAAGGAGTCATCTGTAATTTTGTTGATCTCCGATCAGTTCAATGCTGTAAGGGAGTAATGAGGGCAATACTGACGTCACTTCACCATGGTATTTCATTGGGTGAGGAATCACCAAGAGGAAAAGTGTTTGAGGTGGGTTTTTTCTTTACAGCTGATATCACAACCATATATGAACTATTTAATTCATAACCCTTTCTAGTTTCCGTAGTTTCGTAATAGCACAATAGCAGTCAGACATTTCAAATAAACGATAAAATTTTTTAGTAGTAAACATGTTTCATCGTACTTATGCCATCTTCAGTACAGTGGAAGAGATCTAGTTACTATTTACAATTGGATATAAAGTCATAACATGTCAAGTGACGTAGATATTAAATTACAATGTTAAGAAGGTGGAAAATATTTACAAGTTAAAAACGGTGGTGTATCTGTTTATTAAGGTCTGGTTAAAGTTTCTTAATGTAAAGTGCTTCTTTGAGTTTTAATGAAAAAGAGGAGTGAGCAGTGTCTGTAACCCTTATAACCCTGCGGATTTTAAGAAAATTTTATAACTTCAATTTTTCATAAAATAAATCAAAAAAATCATGAAAAAAATCATGTTTTTGACACTTAAAAATTTGGGTATCACAGAATTTTTTAAAAATCTGCTTTTTGATCGCACATACGTGAAGAAAAATTTAATGGCAAAAAGATTGCGTTCATGCTCCACATTCGTCCCGGTCTGAAAATAATCGTCTCTGTATGAGCCCATTTTAATGCCAGTCTCATGTAAACATCGAATAACAACAACACAGTAACCGAAATGAAATGGTCCTGGTCTGACTTTGTTCCGGGCTCAAGTAAACAGGGCCTTAGGTCAAAGGGTAATTGGGAGACATTTTTGATAAGTCATCGTTGCCACATTATAAAAATCTTGTTTAACAGCGTAAGGATACATTTTTCGACTTTTAGGTTCTAAAACATTTCGAAAAGAAGCGAGTTCTTTTGCTGGACAATGCCGAAGACTGTTTGAAAACAGAGGAATTTAAAGACGGCTTTCTTGAAGTTACTAAACAGGTGACGATTATGTTATATAATTTTCCTGCTTAAATTTTCAGCCATGCCAACGATATAAAAGAGACAATTTACAGTTTTATTAGTATAAGATTAGTTGGTTGTAGCAGCAACTATTTAACAGTCGTCTGAAGAAAAAGAGTAATTTTTAACCCCTATATGTTTATGTGTTAAATCTATACAAGAGAATTAGAAACCTTAATTTAAACTTCTATAATTGATGTTTTTTTCTTAGAAAATCTTTGACTTGATGGGTGGCCATAGTACCTAGGTCAATAAGAAGAGAGGTTGCTCCATACTTTTCAGATACATTAGAGTTGTATTTTATACATTATAATTTATGCTAGGAAAGCCCAATCTGAATGCTTACAATTCAATTTCCCCCTCAGTCTTTTATCCCATCCAACGCTGGTGAAAGTAATTAATGGAATGGCCCTTAAATTTTAAATTAAAAGAAAAAATAATTCATATTCCCGGATTCCTGCATCAGCAGTCGATTGTAGTTGTTAAGTTAATAAAGAAATGAGATTGCAACGAGAATTTAGGCCCACTGTTTGCAAAAGTAAAAATTTAAAAATTTGTAACCAGTCATTGTTCATCAATATGTTGAGCGCAGGGGGCACGTGCCCCCGCTTAACATAGCTAATGTGGTTGTCGTAACGTTTTTAAGGCTTTTTAACGTTTCTGTGACGGTCCTATGCATAATGTGAGTGACGTTTGATGAATTTTGGTAGACTTTTTTACCGCTGTATTGAATGGCAAGTAAAATGAAGTGCTAAAAAGCCCAAAAAGTTTTAAGTTTTGTTTTTAAAGTCTTGACCTGTTATTATGGTATTCCATGTCTATGATGAATATCGTTTTTGTTCTCCCCTATGAACTATGTCAAATGGCTTATAACTGCAAGTTAAAAAGTTCTCTTCTACGAACTATGTCAAATGGTTTATAACTGCAAGTTAAAAAGTTCTCTTCTATGAACTATGTCAAATGGCTTATAACTGCCAGTTAAAAAGTTCTCTTCTATGAACTATGTCAAATGGCTTATAACTGCAAGTTAAAAAGTTCTCTTCTATGAACTATGTCAAATGGCTTATAACTGCAAGTTAAAAAGTTCTCTTCTATGAACTATGTCAAATGGCTTATAACTGCCAGTTAAAAAGTTCTGGAAAGCATGCCTGTAGACGCATTTTTGGAACTTTTTATAAAAGGTGATTTGAAAAGAAAATCTCATAAGATAATTTTATAGGTTATAAACCAGGTCAGGGCCTACTTTGTGAACCCTGTTTTGCAAAAAGATAATTAACTCATCAGAGTCTAGAAAAAATTGAAATTTGAACAGGACAAAGTTTACGCCGTACACTGATAACGCATATTCGAGTCCGAATAGAGTTAACCCTTTAATGCCCGAATTCTTTTTCTGTTGTTCTCTCTTTGTTTTTGCTTTGTTCACTGGTTTGTCCGTTTATTCTTGATATCTCAGTAATATATTGGACACTGGGTGTTAAAAGACTAAGGAACGAAAGTTTGAATCTTTAATTTTCGAAATTTAATTGGGCTTCCAAGATGTAGTACCTAAGGCTATCTTCCACCTGGTAAAGATTTTCATGCGAAGAGGGTTTTCTTTTACCTCATGGGGTCTCAGCTGGAACCAGTGAGAAATCTTGCACATAATACAAAGAAGCGTCGTGGCCTAAACCAGTGGGAGGCATCAGAATCCCCAATGGCAATTTTTACCCTTTGATACCTCCCAAATCCAGTAAGACATTTAATATCATATTACAGTCTTACATATTAATAAATTGTTAAAAGAAATATAAAATAAGTTTGTAAAATCAAACTGTCTGAAGCCTATGCCTTCCATTTTGACTCTTTGTTCCAATCAGACCCCTAATCAGTCATGTTTAGTTACGTCACTAAAGAAACGTCAATTCACTTTTCATGCAATTTGCTACAAAATTTACTTAGTAGAACTTACCTCTTCTTCTACAAATGTTTTTGGAATTTGCAGAAAAAATTGAGACAGAAAAGTCTCATTTGGCGTGTGCATTATATTATGGTTCGTTGGGTTCCGTGACACAAAATTAAGCATAGGTATTTGAGCCGTGTCCTCAGACTTTAATAAGTTCAGGTTATGGAATGCATTCATTATTTGTTAAACATGACAGAATTGGATTAATATTAATGTCCTCAGACTTTAATGAGTTCAGGTTGTGAAATGCATTTATTATTTGTTAAGGATGACGGAGTTGGATTAATATTAACGTCCTCAGACTTTATTGAGTACAGATATAATGAGTTCAGATAGAAAGCCCTGGAAGCTGGCCTAACTTGGCTAATTTGGAATATTTAGGGATAGAGTGCTTTTTTCAGTCTCAGATTTGAAGAGCAATTTTTAATTCCACCTTTTACAATTTGATGCTAACTTTCGTTTCTCCCACGACGTAATTGAAACTGGACGTCTTAAAAGCTTGATTGCCTTTCCTAGGAATATAAAGAAGTGTCGTGTTCCAGGACACTCCTTTTCCTTTATTGCATTTCATTGTTCGCTCCCCTTTTGCTCAGAGCTCGATATGCCCCTGATTATATTTTTAGAGGCTGTACATTCACAATTTATAATCCATTCTATAGATTTCTATGTTAAAAGATGTCAAAGTTGTCATCACATCCCGTGACTCCTTGAGGATATGTCAACTAGCTATGACGAAATACCACATAAGACAGCTGTCCAAAGAAGATGCTCGAGCTATGCTCACAAGCAAGGTTTCAATTCCGTTATCACTTGCCGATGATCTGGCTCAGCACTGTGGTTACACGGCCCTTGCTTTAGAGGTGGTGGCTGCACTGATTCAGGAGCATATCAAAGCTAAGGATATTTTAATTTCTTTGAAGCAAGGGAAAGCAATGAAAATCTTAAGTCCGGATTTTCTTGGCAAAAAAGAAAAACTGATATCATGCATAAGCGCATCATATGATTGTTTAGATGCTCGTCTTCGCTGTGGTTTTATTTCATTGGCTGTTTTTCCGCGGTCTTTTTGTGTCAACGCCGCAGCAGCCGTGCTTGGGTTGACCCAAGAAGAAGCTATGATCTCTGTGCTTAACCCACTGACAAGGCGATCTTTATTGGAGTTTGATGAACAAGAAGAACGTTGGACATTTCATGTTCTTTTGCGAAGTTTTGCCCTAGAAGTACGGAAACAAGATGCTGATGTCAAACATCTCGTTGCTTGTCAAACCTACACGCATAGGTTTTGTTCTCATTTCGTAAAGTTTTTGCAACATGCCTCTCAAAACTTTTTGTCCAAAACTCTTGATTGTATTAGGCGATGCGAAACTGAATGCTTCAATATTCAGGATACGTTAAAGTTAGCAAGGGATCCGATTTTCGCCACCGAGTTTAACTGTCTAACAGACGGTGGTAATGGAATGCACTTAAAGGACCTCTTGGCTTGCATCATTTCAGTCGAAGAGCAAATAGGTTTCTATCAGCACTGTGTTCTCGATGCTCAACGAAGAGGAAACCTTGAACGAGAGGCTTCTTTGCTCTGTAAACTGGCTGCAGTTTATATATCAAGCATCAACTGCACGTTTATGACCTTACCTGATGGACCTGGAGCTGAATGTCTGCAGAGGATCCTGTTTATACTGCAGAAATTGGATGTTCTTAACAGCACTCCCTTAGCTCGATGTTTAGCAGAAGCTGCTAGCCTCGAAACAGAAATTTTAAAATTCGATAAGGCTTCGGAACATCTTAAGAAGGCTCTAACTATTCAGGAAACAAATGGAGATTGCAAGTTTGCAATAGCAATGACTTTAATGGAACTTGGCAAAGCAGAAATGTGCAATGCGCGCTTGAAAGAATCCAATTACTTTCTACTCAAATCACACCTAATTCTGCAACATTACTGCGGACAACTTGAATCTCTTACTAAGTCATCAAACCAAGCCTTCTGCTGCCTCGCTGAAAGTAAGAGGTATATTGGTCATTTGTATTTAGCTCAAAATCAACTCGACGACGCTTTGAAAATGTTTCAGGAGGCCAATGATCTTTGCCAAATATATGCACCAAACCATCCAAGCTCACGATTTGCCACAGATGGAGTGGCGCACTGCTATTTAAAAATGGGTGAATATGAGAAAGCATTGCAGTTTTATGGAAAGAGTTTGCAGTTACGAGAAAAGATTGTTGGTGTAGAGCTCCCAGTTAACACGAAGATACTATCTTATGTTTATTTCGAAATGGGACAAATGGAAAAATCGTTTGAATTGGAAAAAGAGGTCATGTCAATGTGGGAGAGAAGTATGAGAAGTAACCTGGCGTGCATGAAGATTTTGCGGGATGAACAATCAAAGAAGTTTGTGTACACTGTCTTTTACGCTCTAGTTCACCGTGAACAGTGTAAAGAAATCCGAGAGTTTATTTTCGCAAACCCACCGACCACTCGTGAGATCCGAATTCGAGATTTTACAAATGCCATGTGGTCTTCGGAGAATGTCGTGGTCCTGCATTTGGAACCCGAAAGGTACCAAGCCACTTCAACTCACTTAAGAAAGCACTACGCTGATAATGTGATGGGAGAAATTTGCTGTGTTGATAGTCATTGTGAAGATAACTGGAATGCCGTGGTAGACAAAATAAACCTCTCATCAAATGGCAGAAATGGATGCTTAATGATCATCCGTCCTATGCCGCCACTCGGTAAGCAATCCCTACAACTCCTTCCTGTAACTTGCCATGAACATTGTGTAGTGGATCCCAGTCTTTCACAAAATGTCAATCGTTCGAAGAAAAACTCTTCTCGATTCTGCTCAATATTGTAAAAAACAGTGGCGTTCATGGAACACTGAAGAAAATGAATATAATGAGTAAGTACAGGAAGAAACATACTCCGAAGAACAGCATCTTGCAAACCCAATATTCGAGTTATGTAACATGGCGAAACTTATCACGGTCTCAGTGTATTTCCTCGAATTGTCGGCTGCAATGATTTTTGGTATAACGAGTAAGCTATTGAGTGAAATAGGTTAACATCTGGCAAAATATTTCTCGAGATATGGTTCCTCGTAAAACCTTTTAGGAGCAACTTAAATGTGAGAAAATGAATTTATGGTTAAGGAATGATCAATTCCCATCCTGAGAATCAACCACCCTTATACTACCGGCCTCGATGGGCACGGATGGTTTCACGGTGCGCTGGATAGAATTAAGTACAATTGTTCCAAGACTAAATAGCATTGTTTGATAGCGCAAATGAGATAAGCAGTACAAGCTTATACTTAATTTCCATCAGGTGGAGTTTTTCGCAGGCACTGCTTTAAAATTCCCAAGAACCAATGAGAATAAGAAAAAGGCAGTACGCGCAGAAAATTCCATCTTCTGGAAATTTGGCTTTATACATACCGTAAGTCTTTTTTTTTAATCATAATTAATGTAAAAGTGAATATTCGGCAAGTCGAGACCGCGGAACGTTGTAAAAGGTTACGGATTCGGTTCCTGTCAGAGGCTAAGTAAACTCTTCTGCGTTTTGCAGTTGGGATTTTCTTAGAGTTTAAAAATTCGAACGAGCTTCGCGAGAATTTTTAGAGTTGATAAGACATGTACTTGCGGTTGCATCTCTACCATTATTGGTTGATCTATCCGTGTTTTAAAGTAAACAAACTTCATGCTAGTTAGGATGACAATTTCACATAAAATTTCATGTTTGTTAGTATTCTTTATATAAAACGTCCATCTTAATTAGCATTCCGAACAATGAAGCCCGATCAAACATACTCGTTGACTGTTAGGCAAAGAGTCAGATATTGATCAGTTGAGGTTAGCGTTCCTATAATAGTTTGAAAGAATTTTCCAACAAATTCACGAGAGGCTATCATAATATGATCTCAAATTCATTAATAATTCACGAGCAAAACACAATGAAAATCCCTACCGAGACGTTGTTTTGATATCTGCGGAATAAATTGCATAATTTAAGCCAACTTTCACCTCGATTTTCTCCTCAAATACTGATTCTTTTGAGATGCAATATCGTACACTCGAAAGTCGTGTTTCATCAGATATCCAAACACCTCAAAGTTTGTAAAAATCTCGGCTATCGCCTCGGTTTTCAACAAACTTCTCGGTGTTTGGATATCCTGATGAAACACTCCTTCTCGTGCATAGGTGTACGGGCCGGGGAAGAGGCAGTTTTTTTGGGCAGGCAATTGGGCAAAAGAGATTTAGGATTGAAGAAAAGGTTGGGATGGCGGTGGAAGTTTAGTTTCCTGATGACAATTCATGCCTATGTACTCGTGTATGATATACTGCTTAAAACACGCAGCGACAGCATGGTGTTCAAGAGTTCGTTAAGTACATGCTACGATTTTCTCGGATGGATTCAAAAAACGAACTGCTATATATGTAAAAGTTTGAAAATTACTAATCTATAGTCTAAACAGTACAAATGAAAAGTTTACAGAAAACGAGAAGCCATTCTTGTAAATTTTAACAACATGACAAAAAAGCATGTGAATCTTAAATGGTTAAGATCCCTTCATGTTTTCCAAGTGAATTCTGGCAATAGCATTGTGCAAAGCTAATAGGAAGTTTGAGCAAACACTACGAAGTACGATCTACGATGACAAACTTGCGCGCAGAGGGATGGGGTCGACATTGATCGTACTACGTCTTTGTATGGCGAGTAACTTGATTTGAGAAATGATTTAAGCCGTATCAAGTGACGCTTTAAAAAAGCGAAATGGGGGATGTGTACAGATGTGGTTTTGAAAAATTTCTTTTGATATTGTACTCAGAAGATATTGTAGATGAAGAAGAATTACTTATGTTTTATCATTCAAGTATCTTAGATTGACCTATTATTCAGTACAAGAATTATCCCAAGTTAAACCTGGATAACTTTACTTCGGATGAATGTTTGGCGATGTTTCGACTTTGAAAGGCAGGACATATACCGAGATACTTTGACATGGTCTCTATTTTTGGAAGATCCGTGTCAGAGCTATGTTTCATATTCAATGAAATGATAGATATTACAAGTTGTCGTCATGGCCGTTTACAGTAGTCATTTAACGAAGGGTGGCTACAACCAAACCATCTCAAAAGATACGCCGATTCTGTCCATGAAAAAGGAGCAGCATTAACCAATTCCTGGGGATTTGTTGATGGAACAGTGCGCCCAATTTGTCGACCAAGTAAGAATCAAAAAGTTGTATATTACGGCCACAAGAGAGTCCATGCTATCAAGTTTCAGAGTGTGGTGGCTGCAATTGGACTAATACTAATAGCAAACCTTTTTCGCCCTGAAGGTACAGTAGGTATCATTCATATGGACTAGATGCTGCTGAAAGGATGCTCTGCATAAAAATTACTTCTCCAGGGGACAGATCTCTTCTTTCAACTTAAATTCCATGATATATTTACGAGGAGGACTATGTTTCTCCGACTGTTTTCGGTGTAAATTAATGGGCATTAATACACCTAAAGGGGTGCCTTACCTGTTGGGTACTGCTCCAAGCATTGTGTTAGGATTACACCTCTTTGTTTCTTTCTGTCTTGCACAAGGTAAAAGACATGATGCCAAAATATTAACCATGGCTGGATTGCTAACTCAGCTGGAACAACAATCACACGTGTTAGATGGGTCACCACTGTGTATATAGTGACCCAGCTTACCCTCTGAGGGTGTACTTGCAATCATCATACAGAAGCAACCTCACAGATGGAGTTCAATGCATCAATAAGCCATGTTGGGTGTCGGTTGAAGGGATATTTGGTGATGTTATTGGAAATTGGAAGTTTCTCGACTTTCTCAAGGATTAAGTGCTATTGGCAAGCAGTATGCCATTGCTGCCTTGTTAAGAAATGCTATTACATGTCTGTATGACTCCACCACAACAACCTACTTTGGCCTGAGTACCCCAGGCATTGAGGAATACTTTCAAACCTAAATACTACATACTCTCAAGTATCATATAAACAGGGTGACACCTATAATTTAATATAATTTTGCAATTTTTTCCAACCCATCACTTGTATTAAATCCCTGGCTAATTTGATATAGAAGAATTTAACATAAAGCACTCAACTTGTAAAAATCTGAAACATATTTAGCTAGTTATGTTTAATAAAAAATTGGAAAAATTTCCCACCCCTAGTCACTTAACAAAAATAAAAGAATTTCCAACTTACCATTTATGTGATACTGAAGAGTATCTTTTATAGCCAAACTCATAACTTTCTGGTATTAGATTGGTCTCAAGTTTCTTTCCATGCAAATTTCCAAGGTCATAATTTTGATAAAAAAAATGAACACTTTGATCCTATTCCATCACTGAAGTAATTTCATCTCAATGCTATTTGAAAGGATTTGTGAAAAAGCTAATCTTTTTCACCTGCTTGATTTCTTGCCATTTCCAGATTTTTCATCACCCTCATCTTCAGAATCATCCTCTGTTTCTTTCCACTTTTTGGTCTGCCCAATTCGTTCTGTACCAAGTTTGCACATGTCAATTGCCTTTTCATTCTCTTGGGCCACTTTCTTAGGTTCTTTCTTCCATTTTTCCTTCACCTCCTCCATCCTTTCATACACATCTCTCATTGCAATTCCTTCTTTTTTCTGTTCCTTCAATTCCACTTCTTTTCTCTTCATCTTTCTCCTTTTTCAGCCAATCTTCATAAAGTTTTGAAAACTTTTCTCGTACACTTCTTATGGAAACCTTAAATCGAAGTTCACTTTTATTTAGGTACTCTGCAATTTGGCTCCAGGCATTTCCCCTTTCCTTGTTTCCTAGTTTGTGTGTGTATGGTTCTACCACCAAGATTTCCCTTGGCAAGGCAACTTTGTAAATTTTCTTCCACACAAATACTTCTTTCCTTACACTCCTCTGCAAGAAATATTTTGTTAAATTCAGCAGAAATTCGTTCAATAAAATGTTTGTACTATTTAGTATTTTACTGAACACTATCTATAAGAAACACTGTAGGTTTACTGGACATCAAATTTGTTATATTATATACACATATTTTTTAGCAATATTAAAAGCTTACTCTTATTTAAGGCCGGTACAGCGTCGTGCGTAATTCGGACAACGTAATGGCGGCCACATGACTTCATGATTTTGGTCAAGTTCTACAGCCTTGTCTATAAACACTACTCCATGTACATGGCCAATGTTCAGTATTATTGCATTTGAGTCTTTTAACCTTATATTTCAGTGATTATTTTTGTCACAGAGACGATTCTTCACTTCGAATTTGACCAGACAAATGTCTTACTTTAACGACTTTCGCGGCCGCGTTCCGCGCGAGGCACCGCCAATTGGCCATATGAGGCATGTTTTAAAGTGCAATTGACATGTGAGCTGGGCGCCTATTGGTCAGTTTTTTAACACGCTGGCGTAGACAAGCATCTCGGCTTTCCAACGGTATGCGGTTCTTCTTGATCGCCCTTCGGGAAGGTGAGTAAAATTTGAAATGCAAATTAGTATGTAAATTTTTTCTTAGTATTATAAGAAAAAACACAAAGAGCCTTTCAGAAAGTAAAAATATAGACTTTTAGCTTTCTTTTAACATATACTTTATTGTTCTTTTAGGCCCAGCTCATTTGTCAATTGTAATTTCAAAAGTTCTTGCGTGGCGCAACAACCGGTCCACTCACAATGGCGAGTACAGACAATTGCGTTAGAGAAGCTGACGCGATTGGTTACTTTAGTGATAGTTATTTTGATGATTTGATTAAAAAAAGTAGCATTCCTGGAAATGAACGCGGAATAACCAATTTATGGTTTGGTTTTTTTCATGATTTATTTGAGTTCCTTGAGAAGAAAAGTGAAATCTACTTCAGTTTGAACTTTCAGATGATTGTTCAAGACATCATATTGAAAGTTTCAGGAATAAACCCGAAAGATCTAAAAACATTGCCCATTTTCACTAAGATTTCCAACATTAAAAGGAAAGTATTTAATAACTTGAGGAAATGCTCTGTGAATAGAACAACTATAGTTCCAGAATTTGAACGGGTGGCTAAGAGTCCTGATGCTTTGGATTGTTTAGGGGATAATTGTAAAAAGGCAGGCATCACCAGCTCAATGCTTATTTCATTTTTAGCAAATGCTGAGGGCTCTGTTGACTCTGTTTTACTTCCAAATTTAAATAACCAAATTATTTTGGAGCTTAGTTTCAGAGAGAGTAAAGGCTATAGTTTTAGTGACATGGCTATTTGGTTGGAACATCTTATTGAAAATTGCAAAATTGATGGAAAGGCTTTGAGAAAGAAAGTTTTAGCATTAAAAGAGAAAAAGAGTGAAGTGAGAAAAAGTGACATTGATAAGGAAAGGTTTTCCGATATTCTTCCCCAAAATTTTGATTTTCAACTTTTACCAAAAGAGGATTATATGCCATATTTTAAAATGGTATTTTGTGGCTACATTTTTGTACTGTTCATATTTGTTTGGCTTCCAATTGCTGAATGACTTATTATTTTTCTCTTTTGAATTTTGAGTATTTCTGATTTGCTTATAACATCATGTAAAGTTTGTTTGATGCATGAAGCTTTTTCATAAATTTGTGCTATATTTTTATGTAGTACATTGTCAGTTGTCATTTTTGGCATAATTTCAATAAACTTCCATTTCACCATTTGGCTAACTTCAATGTTGTATTTTGTTATTATTGGGGGTATGTTATGATTATGTTATCATGGCAACATAAGTCACATTTATATAATAGTCAAATTTGTTAGTTATACTTGTCATTAAGGTACATATTTAAATGTCATCCTACAATTTTAAGTTCTACAAAAAATCTAGTTTGAGCACTTTTTGGTGCCCTGACAACAGAGATCAACTGCTGTTGTTATGGAAACTAAGTAAGGTCTAATGGTAACCAGTTACAATGACATATCAAATAACTTTTCTCAGTTCATTTTTCCATTTTGTAAATCTCATGTAAGTTTAATGACTTCAGTTCTGAAAAATGTGCTTTGGTTGCCATGGTAACCAGATTGTAATGACAACAGAGATCAACTGCATTTGTCTGGTGAACAAATTAAATTTTTGAAACAGGTTTTCTTTTTCAATTTCCTCCATTTTGCCAGTTTTATGTAATTTTACTAACCTTGGTTTTCAAAACTATGCCATGGTTGCCATGGTAACTTTGTTCCCACAGAAACCTAACTCTTACATAAATATTTACTATTTAGATTTTTATGTTACATCTTAACACTTTGCACCAAGAAAAATAACAAAAATGTTAAAATACCAGCGTCAGTCCTCTGGTCAACCATATTAATAAAATGTGTATCTTAGTTACTATGACAACCGTTGCTGTGGCAATATTATCATTATCACCATTGGATTCGTCACCCATGATTACCCTTGGGTGCCAAGTTTGGCAATGTTTCAATGATTGGTTAATGAAATAATCTGAAATAACTGTGATAGTTGTTAAAAAGATTCAATTTATGGTGCCATGGCTGACATGTCATCTATTAAGAAATCCCTATGTTGCCATGAATACTGCCTGTCCTAAATATTTGGCAAATTGGCGACATTCAAAAACCCATAACTTTGCTTGCAGTTGGCCATCACTTGGTTTGATGATGAATTTGTAATAAATTCGAAATATTTATCACTTATTTACTGGGCCCGAGGGAAACAGTGTGTTTTGTGGCCCCGAGACCGCCGTTGTTGCCCGAGGCGATGCCGAGGGCAACAACGGCGATCGAGGTAGTCGAAGAAACAAACTAAAGAACAAGTGAACAAGCGAAAATTTAAATTTCAATAAAGTTATCAAAAAAAAAAGTACACAACACTCAAAACAAAAATATAGACAACTACTTGCTATTAAAATTAAAGACGAAAATAAAAATGCCTAACGAACGCGCGCTTTTAAAGTCGTCCAAAGGTCGTGTCTTCACGTGATGGCGCACGTGAGTTTGTTCGTTATTTCCTGGTCGATAACGTATTGTTTCCTTATCGCGCTGTTGCGAGGGAGACAGCCTAATTTGGTCTCTCACGTGATACGCTCTCGACCAATGAAACACTAGAAAAAGGGGACTTTGACTATTGGTATATAATAATACCATTTATACATTCTCTCTTGTTTTTTGGCTCATATCTTGAGGTTTACAAGATGATTATATTCGGAATATGTTTTGTTTTATACTTTTTTAAATTATTCGCTGGCTATGGTTTTTGGAAGAAATGGGAATAAAAAGGGGTATGTGTAACTGAATTCAGGCATGCATCCGGGTTTCCGCCTCGCGAGCTTGCGCGCACTTTTGGGTCTCTGATGATTCCTCAACAAGGATCTTGCTGCTAGAATCCAGTCTTTATGTGGTCAAATCCGTCCGTTTTTGATTCGTAAATCGTGCCAACTTAACGAGTTTCGATGACAAGTATCTCGTGGCATCGCCAATCGATTTGTTTGTTTATATTAAGTTCACGTGACGTTAATATCTATGTGGTTGTCTTGAAATGAAGACCTCTACGTTGTAAATATGTAAATTATTATTTTCGTCATGCATTATAGCAAACTTTCTGTTCCTTTTAGCTACAATTTATGATAATGTTAACTCGTTCGGAAATGAATGTGATATTTAACGATATTGAACTAAGTTAGTCTGCGTCGTTGGTTTTTCGTGGTCTCACGCTGTGGTAGTTCAGTAAGATCCTCCCCGACCGCTACAGTATGAAGTAATGTGCCAAGTACGTTGCAAATTTGTAAACATGTGGATGCGAGAGTTTTAGTTCAGGGAAGCGTACCTTTGAGATAAATTTCACATTTGATTGTGATTCTGAAGCGGTTGTTAACCTTATTTGCTAAAAGTGTGACAAGGTCTATGCAGGTGGCACCACAGCGCCTTTTAGAAAGCTTCAATAATCTTAGAAATTGTTTGAATAATATGAGAGAAGATAGAGGGGTATATTTTGGGCATTTGTATGCGCATTTTTTTAATCCTGAACATTCAGGAATGGATATTATTGCAAAACCTATTGATAAGACCGATGTTTGTGAGCCAACAAGAAGTGAAGGACTTTGTATAAGATCAAAGGGTTGGGAAACTACTGAAAAATAAAGTTCGTCGAACTGGCGCTTCGAGCGAAAGTCCTTTGTCCGAGCAAAGCGTAAAATGGGATGAAAACTATGTGGTATTTTTATAGGAAGAAAAATCATGTGACAGAAAGATTACCAATAGGATCGAAAAATCAATCAAATAATTAATGAGATGTAAATGATGAAAAGTTGTTTGCATATTTAAAACGTCGATCAGTTAACCGAAAAGGCGAGGATCCGGCAGAAGCAACAAGGAAATGATAATGCCAAAAAACCCGGTATGGAACGCCATTTCGGACAAAAGGGTATCGAGTTCCCGAAACAATATCGAGTCGCCAAAATAATATATCGAGTTC
>JBAHVQ010217021.1:0-11457 GCA_036872915.1 Nanipora kamurai
ACCAGTCTTTTAGTTAATTACTTCCTGTCATTGTAAATAGAATATCATATAGTCGAGAATACTTTGTAAATTTTATCGCTTTACTCTGAAGATGTTGCATTACTAGCAACGAAACGTCAGCTAATTAAAAATATTTTTCCTTCAGTAACTCATGTCTCAATTATTATGGGCTTCTTCAAAATCATATGCTGGGCTGTGATATTTCTAACAAGTTTATTAATGTAATCATGTTAAAATTTAATATAAACTACAGTAGGGATTGGCATTCTGGACAAACCCAATTCCCACTTGGGGCATCTGTGATGCCAACACATTCAAAGTGAAACCATCTTATAGGGCAATGGTCAGTCACATGCAATCATATCTCCACAAATGTGCACCATGCTTCCGCAGTCACGGATTTTTCAGTGGATTTGCTTGCAGATGACTTCTGTTTCCTTTTTGCAGCAGTCTTACGAGCCCCTTCTTGTCGTCGTTTGTTTACCAATGACAAATGCTTGATCCACATTTCAACCTCTTCACTACTAAGAAGAGTTTTCTTCGCAAGTTGTTCTACCTCAACTGCATTCAGTTCTCGCTTCTCCTTCTCGGCTTTGTTGAAGGCTTTCTTTATGGCTGGAACCTCCACCCTCAGGGGCAAACTATTGGTCAATACTGATCCCATGCCCTTGTTAACCCCCTGCTTGTCCCGGGATCGGGGGGTGTGGGTTTCAATTGACTAGTGCACAAAGAGCCCGCCACCATACCGATTTCGATCTTTTCGATACATTCGATAACCTTTAATATAGAATTGACCGTCAGGAAAAGCATCGTCAATCTTTATTTCACTTAACGCGATGATATCAAACAGATTTTCTTGGATAAATAACTTTAGTTCACCAAATTTAAATCCAGCAACACTGTCTATGTTCAGATGTGCAATTCGGACATTTTTTGAGTATTTCTGTAGTGTTATGGATAATTCATCATTAATTACCGGCTCGTTGATTTCATGACGATCATTTACAGCGTCGTTTGAATTAAAGAATGAATCCCAAAAATTAGGCAAAGCACAGGAATGGCAAGTCCATTCGGATGAAGTAATCGTATTTCTATTTAAATTGACACATTTCACATGAACGTACTGAAGGCACTTACGACAACGCAAAGATCTACGGCTTGTCGCAACTGTTCTCGAACATTCCGGACACTTCGCCTTGTTAATTCGCTGTTATTTAATTGTAGTCCCTTGGTCTGATGATGAATTTGTAATAAATTCGAAATATTACCATTTAAACATTCTCTCTTGTTTTTTTGACTCATATCTTGAGTTTTACAAGATGATTATATTCGGTATATGTTTTGTTTTATACTTTTTCAAACTCTCGGCTGGCTATGGTTTTAAAAGTGGTTGGCTTTTGTAAAGCAGGTCTAGGTTGAGTTTCAATATTCCCGCATAGGATTAAGATAAGCGAAATCACAGATGGATTAAATGTGGCAATGCCATTTGATAAATACACGTACCTTGATTGTAAAAATCGTTTTCTTCGACAATTCCAGAGGGCAGAGCTATGTAATCGTATGCAACTAAACGGAGGTTTGAATTCATTGAGACGAACCGATTTAAACTTCGTCAAAGCATGACCAGACCAAAATCTCAAAACCTCGGAAAGTAGAAACATTTCGAGACGATGAAGCTCATCGTTTCGTACCCAACATCATCCACAAGCACGAGAACGGTTTTAGGCGTAGCACTTAATGATATCCTAACTGCAAAAGTTGCACCAAAAAAAATATCTTGCTCATGTCGCCAGCAAACGCTCCAAGTTCCGACGCGATAACTTTGACTGAAATCCGGCACACATGCGAGTGACAATCCCCTCAAGCTTCCTCTACCAAGGCAACATCCGTATGCCGTCAATTTCTGATAGTTTCAAGCATCAATGCAATAAATTAAAGAACAAACAACGAGAAATGACCAAAGCATGACCAATCGCCATTGTGGTCAGCAGTCAAGAAAAGTTAACGAATCTGACCGGTGCTGTGCCAGTGCTAGCACCAAAAGATTCTGACAACTTGGTTGGTCTGCACCACTCTGACCAGTGCTCAGTTTACTAAAAATAGCAGGAAACCGGCCAATTTTTAGTTGACCGGTGCTCCCGCATGAACGCCTCATCTTTAATGTTATCTTTCATGTAATCGATGTATTTTGAATCATAAAACCGATTCGTTACTCAGCCATCCAGAAGTTCGATCCACCGTTCTTGGGCTGGTATTGCCTCAACCTGGCTACCTCACTACGAATATGTTTATCTTTTTACCTCAGCACGAACAATATTTTCGTATTTGCATAAATTAGAATTTATAAATTTGAAATTCTTACCGGCGCTTGCGCACCAGTTGCACCACTCTGGGATCCGCCCCTGATCATGGTATCACATGTTTTGTCTTTTGTCCTAATTTTTATTCCACATTGGAGAAATTTATGTATTCTCCTTTCTTCGGCTCGTTACCAGAGCAATTCACGGCGCTGCGTTTGTGGTCTAACACAACAAACAAGCCGAGAGAAGCGACAAGCATCCAGCTTGAACTCAGCTTCTTTTTTCGCATTGTAAATTGATATTGATCTTGATTGTAAAGCCCATAGCTAAAGATGGGATTTGTTTAAAACCAAGACCTTAGACAATGTCAGTCGACAAAGTGAAATTCACTAAGATATGACCGCGTGATTCGACAATAACTTATAAAGTAATGCGTTAATTACGTTAATAGTATTAATATTTAATAGCAACCAGCACGTAAACATTAGTAAAGTTAAACAAAATGGAAACCTTGACGCTCTTGTTTTCTTTTAGCGTCAGGTTTACCTGCATATAAATATTAGACCGTTGTGAGTACCAAATCGGAATAATTGTTCTGATATTTACCATGCTCCTACATCAGCAGATTTTCTGTTCAGTGTTTAAGTAGTCGATCATTATTACCATATCGTGATTTCCGCTTAGGCAGTACATATGACGAACCTGCCCCCCAGCTCGCCATCTGAGTCGTAGTTGTTCAATAGTCAGAGCGTCTCACCGGTCATCAGAAAGTTGCGGGTTCGATTCCCGTCTAGGGCTCAGAAATCGTTTTTCTTACTAAACGAGCGTGACGAACGTCCTCTTGTTCTGGTATTTACCAAGCTCCCACATGAGCAGACTTTCTGTTCAGTGTTTAAGTATACGAAATTTTGTTACAAATCTGATTAGACGCAGTAAAGCAAACCATCGTAAATCAAGTTTATACGAAGAGGCCGAAGACTCAAAACAATTTTGGAGACATATAAAAGCATGTTACCCAGTGAAGACAAAAACGAAGGAAACTAATAGCGTTTTTAAAATAAATGGATCTGATGTCTCTCATAAACAGGAAATAACAAATGCTTTCTGTTCTTTTTTCTGCTCCGCCGGTGAAAAGCTGCGAAAAATTAGAAAATGGCAGCACGACAAAAATATACTAAATGGGAAAATACCTTAAACCCGAATGAAAGGTTTAATTTCAGATTTACAGAATTAAAGGAAATTCTTTATGAACTAAGACAAGTAAAGAAGGGCAAGGCTGTTGGATGCAATAAAATATCACCAAATTTTATTCTTGACATCTCCCCTTTGTTTCTTGGTTAATATGTCATTACAACAATCTCTATTTCCTACAGCAGAAAAGTGTGGAAAAATTATTCCGATTTTCAAATCAGGCAGTAAGGACTCTTGATAACTATCGGCCCACATCTCTTCTGCCTGTATTTTCCAAAGTTTTAGAACGCTTGGTTCATCGGCAGTAGTATATGCTATAGGGAATTATTCAATTTTGGTGTGTGGGCCTGGGACCGAGTTATTAACCAATCAGAATCGAGTATTTTGATCACGTGACCTGGATTAGCCAATCAGCGTGAAGCATTGGAATTAATTTCCGGGGGGGTTGTAGAAATATGATTTTGAGCGATGGTGTGTCGTGTTGAGGGATGTGTTTTTTTTTAGAGGTTGTTCTTCTTGTTCTTCAGTGTGTGTGTGTGTGTGTGTGAACATGGCGGAGGAGGTTGAGTGTGTCGAGCTCGAGTTATGTGGGAATCGTGCTGGTGATTGTAATTGTTCAACAACAGCTAGTCGATATTGGGAGTTCTTGGTGTCGTATGACGTTTATCCTTATGTTCAGATTTATCTTCAGCGTGTTCCTTTACCAGCGAACGTGAACCGCGTTCTGTTCGGTTGGTATTTCACCACACGTGTCGTTTATGTCATGGTGGAATTCGATTCTCCTATAGTCATGGATGGGGATGAGTTCATGGGGTTGCAAGTGTTGGATCGCCATCAAACACAAGACAAGTACCATTGGGCAAGTAAGTGTGGTTATTTACAACGAACGTGTGTGGGTTTACAAGGAGAATCTCGGTGTATCTATCTACAACGTGGTGGTGATGGCAGGTCTTTCGCCTGATCACCCTCTGGATGTGAATATTTTTGTGTTGGATTATTTGACATGTAGACCATTGAAAGTTATTCATGTATGCGAAGAGAAATGTATATTACGAGCGGATATGTTTAATTCGCATGGTTTTCGTATTGCTATGTATTTCAAAACAAGTTATGATATTTATCATTCTGACGAATTGACAGTTGGAGATTGGATTACACCTATTCAGAATAAATTAAAGAAAACGGATCCAATATATGAATTTTAGCGTTTATTGATGTATTTTGACACAGATTACAAGATTTTCGTAGTATTGTATATGTACAAGTTGTATTTATAAGCGTAAATCACATTGCCATTCATCGTTTTTTATAGCTATTTGTATTTGGGTTTCAAAATGTAAAGGATTTCTGACGGGTTCTGCTTGTAGAATTTTTAAATTTATGTATTTATCAAGCTTCCATGTCATCTCATGTTTCGATTCAAGGAATATGATCATTTTGTTTTCATCTCCAGGATAATTTCGTGTCAAGATTAAATGTTCGACTTTAAATGGTATTGTTATACGACCAGCAAGGAAAATGTTACCTAGAACTCTTTCATTACGTTCAACGATCAACTTCCAATAACGACAAGGTGTCATTCTTTGTTGATGTGACCCCATTCCTGTTGATGTAGATTGAAAATAACGAGATATAAAATCATCATTTGATTCACACATGTTCTTTGGAGACGAGAACACAAATAAATAAGATCTACACCAAGCAGATTAATGAATCAATCTGTTTGGTGTAAACTATATTCATCATGTTTTTCCATTCTTTGATAAATGTATTTGTTTTAAATGTTTTTGCAATTATCTTTGAAAGAAGAAAAAAATCTAATCAAAGAAAAATGCAAAAAAATTCACTACAAAAAAGTATTTTCTTCTTTTTTTTGGATCTACAGTAGCCAACTCTTTAGACATTATGAATAAATTAATTTTAATTCTTCTTCTTTTTATTCCAAATTGTATATATGTATGTACAACAAGTTATCGTAATTATCTTGGCATGAGGTAAAACCCTATGTCAAGATGATTGCGAAAAAATCCAGTACATGAACGTCGTGGTGAAGATGAACTGCTTTGAACCGGTTTTAAACTGAATTTGTATTCCCGAATCTGCCGAGCTTGCAGAAATTTGTGATGAGGTTGCATCTTCAAATTATGCTAATTTGATTTGAATATGTTAAAGAGAATTTCAACATCCGTTCACCTGTAAGATAAAAAAATATCTTACAGAAAAACAGAAGTAAAAAATTTCTTTTGTCAATCTTGATTGATCCTTCTTCTTCTTCTTTATGGAGAATAAGTACAGTTATTCTCACAATTATCCGCAGGGTAATTATTATTATTAGCCTGAGGATGATTCTGAAAAAAGGTATACTTTTTTTAAATCCAGGTCTTGTTGCTTTTTTCACATCCAGGTCTTGTTGCTTTTTCACATCCAGGTCTTGTTGCTTTTTCACATCCAGCCTTCATGTTTATTATATGAAAAAAAAAACATGAAGGCTGGATGAGAAAATTTTTTTCTACACCCAATCTCCAGTTGAATGGTCTAATTATTCAATAAAAGATTGAATGAAAAAAAAAATTTAGTACACACATCTGTTTGCCTTCCAAGTTTTTTTTTTTGATAAAATTAAAGTATTACGGTAACAAATTGGTGAAAAAAAATATCGCCTGTTTGTTGCCGCAATTGTTTAAAATTACCTTGTTTCTTCTTGTAAGTTTGATTTTTTTTTATGAATAATAAATAACCATAAAAAAGAAATCATATATAAAAATATGACGCCCAGTTTATGTATATTGATTATCATTTTATTTCAATCATTTTTTCTTCTTCTTCTTCTTCTTCTTCTTCTTCTTCTTCTTCTTCTGTGTTATTATGTTTATTTTCATCATCATCATTATCTATTCTTTTTAAGATACTAAATCGTTCAATGTTTGCTAAACATCCTTGTATCATTAAATCGGAATGAAATACATTGTAATGACAAATGAAATACAGCTTTATGTCTCGAACACCATCGGTTTCTATAATAACGCTGTCATTAATAATATTTGTTATTTTTACAGGATTATTAGTAATACAGGATACAAAATCAAGACTTGCAGGAAAAGCATGACTTTTGGAAAATCCATAGACAGACATCTGAAGAAAGACAATGAATAAAATTATTAAGAACCAGATTGACAAATGATAAAAAAAAATATCATTTCAGTCTGGTTCTAAATAATTTTTTCAATGATAATAAAATTTCATATAACATGTATTGCATATACTTTTATGAGTAGACAACCAACAGGAATGGCACACTATCAGTGATTCATTAAAACAAGATTCGCAATAAAGTTCAATATGTTCTTTTTGTTCTTTGAAACATATTAAACATAATTTAAAATTAGAAATATACTCGATGATATGAAGATGTATAATGGATTTTTGATATGTGTTTATATTGTGATTATTGATAAATTCAGCCACATGCGTTTGGTAAATTTTAAAGTATGTTTTATATTGATTACAACATGAACAATCACATCTGTATTTATAATGTAAATAACATATAGCAGATAAAAATATATTTGATAAACTCATTGTTGTCTAAAAAAAAAAATTACAGTATTAAAAATGAAATACTGTACTATGAACATTTGGTATATTGGTTATGTTCACTTTGGTTTTGCGAAGATATTCTTTTTGTTTCTCAGTTAAATGATCTACGAGACATTCATAATGAGGTGATTTGAGTAATTGAAGAGTCGATCCTATTAATGCTTTTTCCGTATTATCAAAAGTTAACTTAATTTTGTGTGGTATAGAAATGTTACTAAAACTATATGTAATTGGTAAATGTGTAGGTACGGCTTGATATAAGTTGTTTAAATTATATTGATGAATAATATAATTATAATATAGTCCTGTGGTATTAAGATTTGGTAAATAGGGATGTGTCCAAAGGATAGAAGGTTTTGGTTCTTTGTAGTGGAAAAACATTCGAAGATGCGGGTAACTTTCGAGTTCAAATGCTGCTGTTGAAAACCCGTTCATAAAATTAACTAATTCCTCAAGCAAAGTATATGAAGTACATCCAACGATTAGATTATTAGATGTTGTGTACATCAGATAACCACGTTCACTAATATTTTCTGAAGAATTGACATGTTCTAGTAATAACACCCATAGGTTTAAGTCAAATCGTATGGTTCGCCAATACATCACCTATAGTAACATGAAATATTATTAAAATATAGATTACTTGGAGCTGAAAAAACTAAAAAAATTAATTACCTTTTTTATTTTTTTTTCTTTAGTAATTTGTTTCCAATTCGTGTTGCTTTCTTGGTAATGCTGTTGTTTGTAAGTACAAAAAATTAGCTTGTATTTATAATTTGTGGTTAGATGAAGATTCCATGACAACTCAAGTACCTTTTTCCCTTGTGTGACGGTCTAATGGAAACTCAAGTATTTTGTTTTGGATCCGTGACAACTCAAGTACCGTTTTCCCTTGTGTGACGGTCTAATGGAAACTCAAGTACTTTGTTTTGGATCCGTGACAACTCAAGTACCGTTTTCTCGGTCTAGTACCTTCTTCCTTTCGACCATGGAGGTCTAATTCAAGTACTCACGTTTTGTTCACATGATTTCACCCGTTGTTTTTTAAATATTGTATGATGTTTAAAACGTATTTTGTTTTATTGAGGCGAATATTACAATTTAAATTGAATCATGTGTGGTTTTTTTGGGGTGTTTTCTTTTGTGTTGTTTTTAATCAAATTATATGGTATCTCTAGAAGTGAACTCCACAGAAGTCCATTAATGAAATGTCAGTCAATTGTAAACAGACAAAGACTATAAAAAACACTCCTTACCCTGAGTTTTTTCATTGTTCTGATTAAAGTAATATTGTTGCTGAAAAAAAAGACTTAAATATTTTTGCCAAAAAAAAACTGCGAAATCATGGTAAGTTTGTGAATTTAGAATTTGATTGAAAAAAAATATGAAAAAATATGAAAAAACTTAATTATATTTTTTTTGTAGATAAAAGTTCTATTCATATGCTTGTTCCTTTGGCTGGATTTGGTTTTACCCATAATGGCTGCTCCCACAACAAATTCATCAACCACATCACGTCCAACAAATGCAACAATACGTCCAACAACATTTCCATGGAATCATACCCGTTCAACGATCTCTGGTCTGCAGATAAAGGAAGATAGCCTTCGCAACATGCGTTACTATAAGACGAAATGTCTGTGGTTTGAATACACGTTGAAACGGAATCGAAATGATCAACTACGTTGTATTGTATGTAGTTTTTGTCCAAAAGGATATGGGTTATACCCAGTTTGTGGAAGTGATGTAATTTCCAGTACTCAAATTGGATGTCGTGCATGTGAAACTGGGGTAACTTTTAAGAGAGGATTCAATGCTCGTTCATGTAAGCGCTGTTCTGAATGCATGCATGGTGTAGAATCTCCATGCACACCGGAACGTGATACGGTATTTAAACATAAGGGATCGTTTTGGGAAAAAGTACTCAAAGTTTTGCAAAGTCAAGCCAAAAAACAAGAAAAGCCATCAGAACAAGCCATTTATTTGACTGTAGAACCTAAGTATAATTATGATTATGTGGATACAGCGGTTCGTGTTATCATTTACATGTTACTGATTTTATGTGCTATAATTATGGTTGGATTTATTTTTTATTGTTTTTTTCGTTCTGTACAATACTGTTGTAATAAACGACGACGTTCGTACTGTAAATTTTCATTCTTGTATTCACCTCCTGATGAGAATAAGATGAAAGCGGTTGCCAATTCTATCAGGAAAGAACTTGACAGGTTTGATGGAAAAGAAACCGATTTGTAATTTTTTTGGGTTGTATTGTTCATTAAAAGTTAATGTTTTTTGAATATTGTTCCGAGTGTTTTTCCTACGGTTTGCGCTACTATGGGTAACAATGCACCCGCAGCAATCCCCATACCAAACCCACCACCAGTTTGTTTACGACCACGTCTGTGTCGTCTTCTTCTCCCTCGCCCACGTTGATATCTAATAAAACCTTTTCCACATTGACGTCCCATTTTTTTGTTTTTTTGTTTTAGAAAAAAATGAGTTTTGTTCGTATACCAAGTTGTTTGGGTGCCCCGTAAGTACCAATTGAAGAATTGATGTATGATCGTCAAAATAAATACAAATATATGGTGAAAGAATATCGAAGTTATCTATCACCTTATGGCGGGGGGCAGTCTGTGGTGTTGGAAGAACATCGATCGCATGTAAAATGTTTAATAACAACTCAAACTCGTCACAATAATGTCGATATAAATTTTATTGATCGATTTGTAAAATTTGATTTTAATGGTAATGTTGTATTTTGTGAACAATTGAATGATCAAGAATAGGAATAAAATATTTTTGATTTTATCAAAGCGTAATTTCTATTGAGTTGATCATATTGTACAACTATATTACCTTCCGAAAATATTTTCCAAGGTGTGAATGATAAACCGATATATATATCTTCGTTAGGAAGCAAATTAATATTTAAATCGGTCCATCGTATGCTTGTTTCTCTGACATACCAATCACTGACAAATTGTCTACTTGAATCGTACCATTTACCGTTGAAATTCATATCTTTGTTCACGATGACTATGCTCAATGTGAGCATACCATCTAAGAAATTGGTAATGTTGTGAGTAACATCGACATGAATTTGTTTGATGAATCGACGTTTGGTGAATAAGTGTTGATTATTGTTGTTGTTGGCAAATACGCCTTTACGCTGGTTTGCACTTTGAAAACTCAAACTTTCTAGATCGTTCCATGTATGAGCACGTGCATAGATACCCCGAGTTGAATTCACAGTATGTGTAGTTGCTTTTTTCGTGTAATCTTTTAAATCTTGATAATAATGCGTTTGAAGAGCATATAAAATATAGGTAGCCATTGTCTTTTTTTCACTGATGTGTTTTATAAAAATTATCTAAATCTTCCCAATATTGTTTACCGTATGTTGTTACGAGTTCTTCGTGCGGTCGTATGCGACGATCGGTTTCAGCAAATATATTAAACCGTTTGCTTCCTCGTTTTGGATACAGTGATATGTTACGGCGTAATCCTGTATGTCTGATATCATTAATGTAACGTGGAGCTGAATCCGTGCTTCTATCGGCATCAATACATTGATTTCGCTTATTGCAAATGGCATATAATCCCGGACGGTTTCCGTACCGCCGATGAATTTCCGACGCCGTCCGACGTCGACCGGTATAATTACCAATATTGGTATGTGCCGGAATAGGTTTTTTATAGGCAAATAAACCTAACCCTGCGATGTTAGATGGTTTAACACGTAAATTATCTTGGTAAGCTAGATGAACCCAACATGATTTGGTTCGAGCGGTTCTTTTCTTGCATCGTGTACCTTGTTTTGTAAAACGATTACATTGAACTACTTTATACTTATTTCCGATGGTTGATTGACGACGACCAGACATATCGAACCAACCAATCAAGAATGTGTTGCACGATGTGTAAGTAGGTGGGTTGGGAATGACAATAATGTTGGTAACAGACTGAATTGTGTTGATATATATGATTTCTACACCGCTTGTGGTTTGACGTACGTTCACGACATCGTTTATTCATTCGCACCATTTTATCCAACAATTAATGCCTAGGTAATGATCGGGATGTGTTTTGATATAGTCGATGAAACGATCTAGTTTGTCAATAGCACAATGTTTCTGGTCTTGTAAATTATAATGTCGAATTAAGTTTGTTTTTCTTTTGATGAGTTCTTCTATTGAAAATTTACGTAAATGTAGTTCATTGTCATCGCGTTGGATGAAATCACGTATACATTCTTGAAAAAGTTCAAGGGAAATGATCACATCATTGCAGTCATCTTCTAAGGTATATCGACATTCTGGTTTGTTTGTTTCGCAATTCATGTAATAAATGTTCACATCAGCGT
>JBAHVQ010217032.1:0-11457 GCA_036872915.1 Nanipora kamurai
GTGGCGAATAGCTTACGCCAGAAAAACTGTCAGTTTTTAGTTGTTGTCTTGGCGTCCCCTTTTTCCTGAACTGTGTTGACAAAGTTGCTTAGTTTTACCAGCCTAACAATAGTGTTCCACCCATGCTGGCTTTCGTCTTATGCACTTAGGTCGTTCTTGTTTTGGGGAGTTATTCCTTTTAGCAATTTGAGGGGCGTTATTCTGTTCAACAAATTCTGATTGTGTTAGTTCCGGTGTATTTTAGCCAGTTTCGACATGGTCACTTTGACTGCCTGACGCGTCACCTGGCGGTGTAGTAGGTGTTCCTGTTATTTCTCTAATTATTTCCTCCGATTGGCCAGCTGATTCTCTTGTTGTTGAAGCCTCGTGTTGATTGTCCTTTCTCGCATTCCTCCCGCGGTATGACACAACCGTCCATCCATCCTCCCCGTCACTGCCGTCGTCGGTGGTTTCTACATTAGCTTTATTGTTGCAGTTCTTTCTGTTTTCTTCCTTGGTGCCTCTTCCTGTTGGGTCATTTCCCTTGTCGGAGTAGGTTGCTCTTCCATCGGTGAGGTGAAGCATCTTTTTAGCCAATTAAAGTGTACTACGAGTCTTTTCCTTTTATTGCCTACCAACTTAAGGCGATAGGCCACGTCTGAAAGGTTCTTAACAATGATGTATGGTCTCTGCCATGGTGGTGATAACTTTAGATTCTTACCTCTCTTGACTATAGGGACATGAAGCCACACCTTGTCTCCAACGTTGTACGTTTCGTCTTCCGACCTTGCGTCGTAATAATCCTTGTAGCGCTGGCCTGCTCTCCGGGTATTCCTTCGGGTTATATCATGTTTCTCACAAGCGTTGTTTCATATTATCGACGTTCTCTGATCTTGACGAGGGACGTTCTTCACCTGGGAGTCTTGGTGTCATCAGGTCGATTGGAATCCGTGCCTCCCTTCCAAATATTACATAATGAGGAGAAAATCCAGTCGAACTTTGCACCGTTTATCGATGTGCCAATAATGCCTGAGGATCCCAGATGTCCCAGTCATCCTGCAGATCGTTAACTAATTTCGACAGATGTTCTTCAGAGTACGGTTCATTCTCTCTACCATGCCGTCACTTTGTGGGTGGGACGAAGTTGTTCGCGTCTTCTTTATTCTCAGAATATTGACAATCTACTTAAAGATCCGGCTTTCGAAGTTTCTGCCTTGGTCGGTATGTAAACGTTGCATGACACCATATCTGCACACCCATTCGTCTGCCACCTTTTGGGCGATCGTATTCGCCTCTTGAATTGGGATCGCAAATGCCTCGTGCCACTTTGTGAAGTAGTCGACGGCCACCAAAATGAAACGATTACCTCTTGTAGTGTTGGGCAGTGGTCCCACTACGTCGATAGCGACTTGTTCCATCGGGTATCCTGAGTGTTCAAGTACTAATGGGCCTTTGGCCTTCTTTGATGGTTGATTCCGTTCTGCACATTTCCCGCAATTCCTGCACTGAGCTTCCACGTCCGCCGTCCAGCCGTTCCAATAAAAGCGTTTCTTTATCACTTCCGCCATCTTTCGAGAACCAAGATGTCCTGTGCTTGGAAGCTCGTGGGTGGATTTCAAAACTTCTTTGACTAAATTCCGTGGCAAACAGAGTTGAAGGTGCTTAGTTTCTCCTTTTTCATCCTCAAAGTTTCGATACAGAAGTCTGTTGACGGGCGACAGCGCTAATCTCGCTTCACAGTTTGCCCACTGTAGGTCCCATATCAGCTATGTCTTTCCGAGGGGGTCTGTTACCTTCTTGTACCCATTTCAACGCTTGACCAATAACTGGGAACTTCATATTGGTGACGTTTCATTTCACTGTTCGACCATTGTTGGCACCTGGTGGTTGACCTGTCGCCTCCAGAAACTCTGCACACTTGATCGATTCCTGTCTGGGAATCCCTTTCCCTTGTATCGGTGTACTCGTGCGATATGCGGGACACGCCATCAGCGTTTCCGTGGTTGCGTCCTGGCCGATGTTCGATCTCGAAATTAAAAACAGACAGCCTCTCAATCCAACGTGCTACCTGTCCCTTGGGTTGCTTGAAATTCTTGATCTATTTTAACGCGTTGTGGTCGGTTCTTGCTGTGAACTGTTTACCGATAAGGTAAAAGATTGTGCAAAATGTTCCATGCTCCAAATCAAGGCTAGTAATTCCTTCCCTGTGGTACTGTAATTCTTCTCTACTTTCGACAAGATCTTGGCTGCGTAGGCAATGACTTTTTCCACATTCCCTCGCCGTTGAAGTAGTACTGCTCGAATGCTGATGCCAGCTCCGGAGTCGAAAATGCAGTTTTCTCGCGGTCTTCTTCGGCCACCTTGATCTGCCAATAACCTGAAAACAAATCTAAGTGTGTGAAGTATGCAGTGTCTGCTAAAGGCTCTAGGATTTCCTCACATCTTGGTAACAGGTAGACGTCCTTCTTGGTAATCTCGTTGAACTTGCGATAGTCAATGCAAAAACGTTCGGTCCCGTCTTTCTTCTTCACCAAGACAATCGGTGCCGAGCATGGAGAGTTTGAGGGTTCGATTACGTCGCTGTCGATCATTTTTCGAACTCTTTTCGCACCACCTCTCGTTTGTGAAAGGGCAATCTTCGTGGAGGAATTCTTATGGGCGACGCCTTGCCCGTATTTATGGAATGTTTTACTCCCTTTGCTTCTCCCAGGTCAGCCTTGCCGCCTGAAATTACTGCAGGATGTCACGCAAGGACTTGGTACACACTTTCTTTTTCTCGTTCCGACAGTGATGGATTATCGATAGGAAAAATTTCTTCTGTGTTTGCTGCTGAGTGCTCGTTCGTCCCCAAAGCGATTGAACAAGTTCCAACGGTGGCTATCCTTCTCATAGCGATGGAATAGCAAAAATCTGAGTTATTTTCACTCTCCTCCACCAGAAGACAGAATTCCCCGACCATGCTACCCTTGTAAATATCCTTGGCTATCGCAGAAGGATTGAACATCCTGATTGGTATCTGTCCGTTCATGGGTTTGGCGACAACTTTAAGTATCCCCACGTTATAGCGTTCTTCGAATTTCGTTGCAGGTTCCAACACTCTATCTTCGCATTCGTTCACACTTCCGTTCTCGACTTTGCAAGCTATGATCACTACTGACAGCGCTGGAAGGACTGTTGATCGTGGAATCGAAACTCGGCAGACTTTATGTTGCCTTTCAAACGACATTTTGCACTCGTTCCCTTTCACTCGAATCAATCCTTTTCCGAAGTCGATTGCGCATCTGTGTGGTCTCAAGAAGTCGACACCGATTAACATCATCTGTGCTAAGTCAGCGCATACCAAGACTTTGTGCTTTACTGATATACCCCCCATGGTTATATTTACTTCGGCGGTTCCTTCGATCTTTAATGGTGTTTTGTTTCTTCCGGCGATAATTTTGTTCGAGTCTCTAAATTACGTATCCTTGCTTCGTATTCGTGCAAAGAGGTCGCTATGCATGACAGTCACGGACGCCCCAGTATCTACGAGCGCTTTCACATGATATTCGCTTATTTTGCAGTGGACAAATATTGTACTCTCGTTCGTTGTACTGGAAATTCTACTCATTTGCCAAGAATCTTGCGCGGGCGGGTGCCCTAACGGCTCAGGTGGGGCCCCCGCCCTGTCTACGTTTCCCTGATTCTTATTTCTGCAATCTGTAGCAATGTGTCCTCGTTTCCTGCAATTGTAGCACTCGATGTCTTTGTTTCCCTGGCTTTCTTTCGGCTTCTCTTCTATATACTTCGTCATTCTTGCCAGTAATTCAGCATGCTGGTCGAAGTATTTCCGGACCTACTTGGGTGCTGCGCCAGCATCCTGACGGGTCGCGCCTGTCATGAATACCACAGCGGTGTTCTCCGTCGCCATATTGTTCGTAAAAGTTAACGAATAATAAGTTTCACGATATGAAACACCATTAAAGCTAACTTAAGAAACATGCAAAACGCCTCTTCTGAAAGGTTTTATTCCCTAAAAACTTGGGAATAGATAAGTAAAATATTTCACAATTTTCCTCCTCTACTCGATAAAATTAAAAACAGGTTAGTAAGATTTGGGGTAACTATGTGGAAGATAGTCTCACTGATTAGATCCATAGGGATTTCGAGGCGGAGGGCATTCGAACCCATGCATGCGGAGCACAATGGATTAGCAGTATTTTCGAGCTTTTCGAAAGTTTTCTGTTCACTGAATCAATATTCGCAAGTCGTTCTTCCATAGCCGGGATCTATAATTTCACAAGAAATGAAATAAAAACCTAAAGCCAAAAAAGACGCACCATTAATCTACCCATTAAATTTGATTTCAATTCTTCTCAGATCAGAAGGGGTAAGAATCTTCACAAATACAATGAAATTTGTCATCAAAGCGGTAGGAAAATGAAACGGTACCAAAGGCCTGAGGTGGAATCCCGCTCAATTATGACGTGACAAACAAATCTTTGTTAGGTCGATTGTCGCGTCTTTGAGCAATTAAGCTCAATTACCAATTTTGTTTGCTTTCCCCAAGTAATTTAATAGTGGATTTATTAGGTTTGAAATGAAAATGAGGTCAGAATATTTAGCCATTTTCTCTCCATTTTATGATTATAATGAGAAAACAAAAATTTCGAAACAAAGCGGTACGTCTTCACTTACATTTTATAAATTCCCGCCATTGCAATTCGATAGAACAGTTTATGCCGTGACCAGGATTCGAACCTGGGTTATTGCGGTCACAACGCAATGTACTAACCACTATACGACCACGGCTACGGCTCAGCGTTTGCCGATTTCCAGTCAATTTTTACTCTGTTCTGTTTAGTTCTTGTATGAATTATATATACTTTCAAAAGAACTTTTTCCGTAAGATATTTCACCGAATACGGAAATTTCACAGCTAAACTGTTTGAACTTGATACGGAAAAGCTAACGAACAATAAGTTTCACGATATAAAACACGATTAAAGTTAACTTAAGAAATATGCAAAACGCCTTTACTAAAAGGTTTTATTCCCTAAAAACTTGGGAATAGATAAGTAAAATAGTTCATAATTTTCCTCCTCTGTTCGGTCAAATTAAAAACAGGTCAGGAAGATTTGGGGTAATTATGTGGAAGATAGTCTCACTGACAAGATCCATCCGGATTTCGTCGAGGATGGGATTGGAACCCATGCGTGCGAAGTACTATAGATTAGCAGTATTTTTTATTTTCTCGAAAGTTTTCTGTTCACTGTATCAGTATTTTAAAGTTGTTCTTCCATCGCCGTGATCTATGATCTAAGAAAAAATGAAATAGAAACCTATAGCCAAAAAAGGCGCACCATTAATGAACCCATTAAATTTGATTTAAATTCTCCTCAGGTCAGAAGGGGTTAGAATCTTCACAATTACAACAAAATTTACCAAGAGAGCCGTAGGAAAATCAAACGGTGCCAAAACCAAGAAAAGTGGCAGCATTAAAGTGCTCATGAAACTTGATTTCAATTCTTTTCAGGTGAGAAGGGGTAAGAATCTTCTCAAATACAACGAAATTTGTCATGTAAGCCGTAGGAAAATCAAACGGTATCACAAGCCTGAGGTGGAATCCCGCTCAATTATGACGTGACAAACAAATCCTTGTTAGGTCGATTATCGCGTCATTGAGCAATTGAGCTCAATTACTACTCCAACACAATGTAAACCGATGGGTTTCGCTTGCTTTCCCCAAGAAATTTAATAGTGGATTTTACAGATTTGAAATGAAAATGAGATCACAATATTTAGCCATTTCTCTCTATCCAATGAATATAACGAGAAAACAAAACTTTCGAAACAAAACGGCACTTCTTCACTTACATTTTATAAATTACCGCTATTACAATTCAATAGAATGGCTTATGGCGAGACCAGGATTTGGACTAGGGTTATTGCGGCCACACCCCAATGTACTAACCACTATACGATCACGGCTACGGCCCAGCGTTTGCCGATTTCCACTCAATTTTTACTCTGTTCTGTTTCGTTGTTGTATAATTTATCTGTTCTTTTAAAAGAACTTCTTTCTTAACGCATATCACTGAATACCTAAATTTCACAGCTAAACTGTTTGAACTTCATACGGAAAAGTTAACGAACAATACGTTTCACGATATAAAACACGATTAAAACTATATTAAGAAACATGCGAAATGCCTCTTCCGAAAGGTTTCATTCCCTGAAACCTTGGGAATTGAGAAGTTAAATAGTCCACACTTTTCCTCCTCTATTCGATAAAATTAAAAATAGGTCAGTACAATTTGGGTTAATTATGTGGATGATAGTGTCACTGATTAGATCCATAGGGATTTCCAGGAGAATGGGATTCAAACGCATGGGTGCGAAGCACAATGAATTAGCGGTATTCTCGAGTTTCTTCAATGTTTTCTGTTCACTGTATCAATATTCTTAAGTCGTTCTTCCATCATCGTGATCTATGATTTCAGAGTAAACGAAATAAAAACCTAAAGCCAAAAAAAGCGCACCATTAATGTACCCATTAAATTTGATTTCAATTCTTTTCAGGTGAGAAGGGGTAAGAATCTTCACAAATACAACGAAATTTGTCATGAAAGCCGTAGGAAAATCAAATGGTACCAAAAGCCTGAGCTGGAATCCCGCTCATTTAGGAAGTGAGAAACAAATCCTTATTAGGGAGTTATCATTATTTATTGGGAGGAGGGCTAGTAGAATTGGTGGGAGGGCCATGTTTTAATAAATTCATATTTAGGATTGTCACATTTTTAGAAAAGTTGATTTGGGGTGGGCACATTTTTTTTAAAACCAATGTTCTACAATGCTGTACTATGTAATGAGACGAAATAGAATCAGATAACATAAGCATTGTATTATACTGTAAATGTATTACTTTAATGTTAAACAAGGGAACTCTTTGGAAGAAAATATGAACTAAACATTGATTCCTTTTTCAGTACATGCGCAAAGTTAGTTAGTTGTTAATCTGAGTCCACTGACTCCACAAAATGGTGTACAAGAGGAAGTTTCCCAATATGGACCAATTCCATTATCAGTATCTGAGTCAGACGAGTCTTGACTAATAATCGAAACATTACTGTCAGAAAATGAACAGTTTTCAGAAATGCCGCTGTCACTCTCAGCAACTGTAGCCCTGCTGGACTTCTGAAGTTGTTTTAATAGCTTCTTCTCTACGCTATCCAAAATCTGGCAATCTGGCTCCATTAAAGTATGGAGGCACTTCATTTTCCGCTTTCCAGTGTTATTAGACAGAGATGTAAAAATGTTCAGTATATATAACAGTAACGCAAACACATGAGTACTTGAATAAGGCGAAGTGGGGAGGGTCTCAAATTTTTACATGCCCTTTTAGGGAAGGCCACGTTTTTCCTTTCATTTACCAGGGGATGGCCACATTTGTTTCAAAGTAATTTTCCATCCTTTTTGGTAGCCCACCCCACCAATAAATAATCAGAACTCCCTTAGGTCGATTGTCGCGTCATTGACCAATTGAGTTCAATTACCACGGCAACGCAATGTGAACCGATGGTTCTTTGTTTGCCTTCCCCAAGTAATTTAATAGTGGATTTTATAGATTTGAAATAAAAATTAGGTCAGAATATTTAGCCATTTTCTCCCAATCCTAGGAATATATTGAGAAAACAAAAATTTCGAAACAAAACGACACTTCTTCATTCACATTTTATTGCAATACGATACCTCCATTGCAATACGATAGAACAGCTTATGCCGCGACCAGCATTCGAACCTGGGTTATTGCGGCCACAACGCAATGTACTAACCTCTATACGATCACGGCTACAGCTCCGCGTTTGCCGGTTTCCAGTCAATTTTTATACTGTTCTGTACAGTTGTTGTATAAATTACCTGTATTTTCAAAAGAACTTGTTCCTTAAACTATTTCACCGAATACGGAAGTTTCACATTTAAACAGTTTGAAATTCATAGGGAAAGGTTAACGAACAATAAGTTTCACGATATAAGACACAATTAAAGCTAACTTAAGACACATGCAAAACTCCTCTTCTGAAAGGTTTCTTTCCCTAAAAACTTGCGAATAAATAAGTTAAATAGGCCACAAGTATCCTTCTCTATTCGATAAAATTAAAAACTGGTCAGTAAGATTTGGTACAATTATGTGGACGATAGCCGTAGTGACAAGATCCATAGCGATTTTGACAAGGATCGGATTCGAACCCATGCATCCAAAGCGCAATGGATTAGCTGTCCATCGCCTTAACCACTAGGCGACCTCGTCGCCAATCCCGGTCAATTTTGACGTGACAAACAAATGTTTGTTCGGTCGACTGTCGCGTCATTGAGCAATTGAGCTCAATCACTACGGCAACACAATGTGAACCGATGTCTTTTGTTTGCTTTCCCCAAGTAATTTAATAGTGGACTTTATAGATTTAAAATGAAAATGAGGTCAGAATATTTAGCCATTTTCTTCTCATCATAGGAATATAATGAGAAAACAAAAATTTCGAAAGAAAACGGCACTTCATTACTTACATTTTATAAATGGCCGCCATTGCAATTCGATAGAACGGCTTATGCTGTTACCAGGATTCGAACCTGGGTTACTGCGGCCACAACGCAATGTACATTTTATAAATTACTGCCATTGCAATTCGACAGAATGGCTTATGGCGTGACCAGGATTTGAACCTAGGTTATGGCGGCTACAACGCCATCCACAATACGATCACGGCTGCGGGCTCAGCGTTTGCCGATTTCCTGTCAATGTTTACTCTGTTGTATTTAGTTGTTGTATAAGTTATTTGTACTTTAAAAAGAGTATCTTCTTTAAGGTATTTCACCGAACACGGAAATTTAACAGCTAAACTGTTTGAACTGGTTTAAACGACTTATGACGTGAGCAGGATTCGAACGTGGATTACTGGGGCCACAACGCAATATACTAACAACTATACGATCACGGCTATGGCTAAGCGCTTCCGATTTCCAATCAATTTTTACTCGCTTCTGTTTAGTTGTTGTAGAAATTATTTGTACTTTCAAAAGAGTATCTTCTTTAAGGTATTTCACCGAACACGGAAATTTAACAGCTAAACTGTTTGAACTTCATACCGAAAAATTAACGAGAATAAGTTTCACGAAATAAAACACAATTAAAGCTAACTTACGAAACATGCAAAACGCCCCTTCTAAAAGGTTTCATTCCTTAAAAAAGGGAATAGATATGTTCAATAGTCCACACATTTCCTCCTCTATTCGATAAAATAAAAAAAAAGGTCACTGAGATTCGGAGCAATTACGTGGAAGCTAGCCGTAGTGGCGAAATCCATAGCGATTTCGACGAGGATTGGATTCGAAAGCATGCGTGCAACGCGCAATGGATTATCAGTCCGTCGTCTCTTCGTCCCGTTCCGCCAGATTTTTCTCTTCGACTACGGACCGTACTACCTGCTGTTGCTATTAATCTTCGAGCTATATTCTTAAGAAGTATTCTTGAGTTTCTCGAAAGTTTTTTGTTCACTGTAACAATATGTTCATGTCGTTCTTCCATAGTCGTGACCTAAAATTTCAGAAGAAATGAAATAAAAACCTGAAGCCAAAAAACACGCACCGTCAATGTGCAAATTAAATTTGAATTTGATCCTTCTCAGGTCAGAAGAGGTAAGGATATTCACAAATACAACGAAATTTGTCATGAAAGTCTTAGGAAAATCAAACGGTGCCAATACCAAAAAAGTTGCAGCGTTAATGTACCCATTGAAAGTTGATTTCAATTCTTCTAAGTTCAGAAGCGGTAAGAATCTTTACAAATACAACGAAATTTGTCATGAAGGCCGTAGGAAAATCAAACGGCATCAAAAGCCCGAAGTGGAAAATTATGACGTGATAAACAAATCCTTGTTAAGTCGATTGTCGCGTCATTGAGCAATTGAGCTCAATTACTACGGCAACACCATGTGAGCCGATGCCTTTGTTTGCTTTCCCCAAGTAATTTAATAGTGGATTTTATAGATTTGAAATGAAAATGAAGTCCGAATGCTTAGTCATTTTCTCTCAATCCTTTGAATATAATGGCAAAACAAAAATTTCGATACAAAACGGTACTTCTTCACTTACATTTTATAAATTACCGCCATTGTAATTCGATAGAATGGCTTATGGCGTGACCAGGATTTGAAACTGGGTCATTTCGGCAACAACGCAATGTGGTAACCACTATACGATCACGGCTATGGCTCAGCGCTTCCGATTTCCAATCAATTTTTACTCGCTTCCGTTTAGTTGTTGTATAAATTATTTATGCATTCAAAAGAGCACGTTCATTAAGGTATTTTACCGTATACGGAAATTTCACACCTAAACTGTTTGAACATCATACGAAAAAGTTGACGAACAGTAAGTTCCAAGATATAAAAACACAATTGAAGCTAACTTAAGAAACGTGCAAAACGCCTCTTCCGAAAAATTTCATTCCCAACAAACTTGGGAATAGATAAAATAAATCGTCCACACTTTTCCTCCTCTATTCGATAAAATAAAAAAAACAGCTCAGGAAGATTTGGGGAAATTATGTGGGAAATCGCTGTGGTAACGAGATCCATAGCGATTTCGAAGAGGATGGGATTCGAACCATGTGCGCAAAGCACAATGGATTAGCAGTCCATCGCCTTAACCACTCTGCCACCTCGTCGTCAATCCGCCCCGTCCGGCCAGATTTTTCTCAACGACTACGGATCGTACTACCTGCTGTTGCTCTTGATTTTTGTGCTATGTTCTTAAGAAGTATTTTCGAGTTTCTACAAAGTTTTTTGTTTACTGTATCAATATTCTGAAGTCATTCTTCCATCTCCGTGCTCTATGACTTCACAAGAAATGAAATAAAAATCTAAAGCCAAAAAAGGCGCACTAGTAATGTAGACATTAAAATTCATATCAAGTCTTCTTAGGTCAGAAGGGGCAAGAATCTTCACAAATACCACGAAATTTTTCATGAAAACCATAGGAAAATCAAACGGTACTAAAAGCCTGAGTTGGAATCCCGCTCAATTATGACGTTACAAACGAATCCTTGTTATGTCGATTGTTGCGTCATTGAGCCATCGAGCTCAATCACTACGGCAACACAATGTGAAGCGATGGCTTTTGTTTTGCTTTCCGCAAGTAACTTAATAGTGGATTTTATAGACTTGAAATGAAAATGAGGTCCTAAGGTTTAGCCATTTTCTCTTCATCCTATGAATATAATGAGAAAAGAAAAATTTCGAAAAAAAACGGCACTTCTTCACTTACATTTTATAAATTACCGACATTGCAATTCGATAGTACGGCTTATGCCGTGAGTAGGATTCGAACGTGGGCTACTGCGGCCACAACGCAATATACTAACCAGTGTTGAGTCTCGCTTAAAATGACTTTGTATGACGCATACACATTGTGGCGAATAGCTTACGCCAGAAAAACTGTCAG
>JBAHVQ010217093.1:0-11453 GCA_036872915.1 Nanipora kamurai
GATGAGTCTTTGCCGCTTTGCATTATGCGCACGCTCACTGCTTGCAGTTAGAGCGCTCTGGCAAATGACTTTGATGTTCCACATTTGTGAGGCATCAAAGGTGGCTGTAAATAGCAGTTACTTTCATCCTGCTCATCAGCACTACACTGATGAGGCCCAAGGCAGAAACGGTTCCGTCTGTAGTTATATCTATATATATATATATACATATATATATATATGTAGTTTCCTAACTACAGCTATTACATAGAGGTGGAAGGGTTGCGGGTAATGAAGAAGAAAGGATATAGAACAGATAAACGAAATTTGAAGAAAGAAAGAAAGAGAAATAAAGCCCAGGTTTCCGCTGAGCGTCGGATAACTTTATTAATTAGAAGGTTTCCTCTTACAAGTAGATTTGGGATGAAAGAGCCAGAATATAAAATTTCAAGATCGTCGACTGTGGCGGGATGTCCAGTATTACACTAGTGTGTAAGAATACGGGATGCAGAGGATTAGCACACTTTTTACCAGTAAGAGCAGAGATACCCAAGTGATCTGAAACTCGATCTGAAAGTCTCCTAGTTTGACCGACATACGATGCGTTGCAGCATCGGCCCTTGCAAACAACGCGACATCTCGGACGCAAACCTTAAGAGTTTGAGTGCATATCTGACAACAATGCTTGTCCGCAAACGGAAGAGAGAAACAAATATCTTTTTTGCGTTGCACCATCGACCCTTGCAACGGTAAACAACGCGATATCTCAGACGCAAAACCTAGGAATTTGTGTGCGTATCTGAAGACAATGCTTGTCGGTAAACGGAAGAGAAAAATAAATATTTTTTCAGGTACTAAAGAAATTTTAAGGGGAGGAGAAAAAAGTCTTGTTGAAGTATTAGTTAACACAACTGTCGATGAAATGTGTCGGCTATCCACTTAGAACAAATTTATTTTTTTTAATTTTGCAATGAAAATTTAAGTAAGAGGAACAAATATTGAAAAAGCGGTTTAAAAGTGTGAGGATCAATCCATTTTGACAAGTTAGGGGATAAAATTCTGAAATTAGTATAAAGGTGCGTTTACGAAAACCTAAGGTAGAGAAAGAATCATTTGAATGAAAAATATTGATGTTAAGGAACGACAAGATTTTGTTCTCAATTTCTTCGGTAAAAATAATTTTAGAATGTTGTTTGTTTAAATAATCAAGGAATTTAGGACCTTTTTCGCAAATTCCTCTTCCGGTCCTTCGTGAAAAAGTCGGGATACTCGTTGTCACAGAGATAATTAAACATTTCTTCTTACGCAGTCAATTCAGCTATATTGCGTAAAGCAGATAGGATAGTTTAGGTTAACGTTCAAAAGATATATGAGATTGAAACAATTTTATAGGTTCAAGACTTCTAGTAAGTCATCACTTATTGTTTACAAGCATTCATGGAAATTGCGTTGGTCCTAATGGGCATTTCTATTGTTTTTGTTAAAAAAATTGTGAGCTATTTTTAAAGACGCATCATATTAAGACGTAATGAAGAGCACCAAAATACGAAGAGCACGAATCAACGTGTCATAGAGTGTATCGAACTTCAAGGAGAGGAACTTTATTTTTAAATTATGTTTCCCTCTTGCCATATAGGCTGCAACTGAATTAAATCTTATTTCGGTATACGCTGTTAGCTCGATCGCATAAATCACTAGCGTTTTTCACCGTGCTCAGAACGTTCCGCACGCTTGTGACAGGTCAGCCGCACGGTTAAGAGCAAACCAAATTGATTTATATAGCGTGCTTTGAGCGAACCATTACTATTAGCGCGAGAAAGTATATCTTTGTGTTCAAACGTCGTGTCTTTAATATTCCCTTTTCATCTATATCGCTAAAAGCCATTGGCACTGATGAAGAACGTGGAGAACTCTGGTTCCTATTCTACTTTATCAATAATATAAAGTGATGAAAACTTCAGAATGTGTGCTATTATTAATTTCGTTTATTTTATTGTGTTCAAGCTTCATATATTTAACTTTTTGAGGGGGTCCAAATCTGCCAACGGGGGTCCATATTTACTACTAGATTTGGACCCCGGGGGTCCAAATCTACTAGGACATTTGGGACTGTGGGATCCAAATTTACTTGTAGACTTGGTCCGGGAATCCAAGTCTAAGGGGGGTCCAAATCAACTGGGACATCGGCAACCTTTCCACCTCTTTGTAACGACTGTAATTAATAACACTATCTTTTTATGTATATATAGACATGTCAATTTACAATTTATACATTATCTGAGCATGTTGCGCTTGGCAACGAAACAGTAGATCTATTAAATATTTTAAACTTTACCTAGTTCATCGCTTTACTTTGCGTTTTTGCTGGCCTTTGATTTTTATCATTCGTACAGGTAATTTCACATGTGTATCTAGTATATATATCTCACATGTTTCTTGTACGAAATGGTAAATTTACTCAATGGAGTCCATTGATCAAGGTAATTGATAATGACATCATTGATACTTACTTCATCGGAAGGAAGAAAACAACATAAACAGCAAGCGAGCAATGTCCATCCCTTTTCTCGACTTTTCTTTGACGGATTCCCGAAAATTTGTTTGCAGATTTGACAGAAAATCTCATCTCTAGCACAAAAAAGACAAAGCCCAGTAAACCATGCAATATGTTGCAGTTTGGTAAGATGACGGGAACAACGTTTCAAAAAATTTTTTGGTGTATTGGGTTTACCTGAGTTGAGGTCCTAAGATCCCGAGCCCACAAATTAACTGTACTTTATCCAACTCAGTTGTCATTCTGCCATTGATCAGAGAATAAGGACTAAACTTTCCATCCTGACTACCTTGTTTAAGGCCACTGATAAGCTCCCTGTAAAGAGACTATTAATTTGGGGCAATTTAATTTAGTACAAATTATTAACTAAGTGGGAAGCTAGTTGGTCGATTTGAGGACACAATCAAGCAAAAATCAATTGGATCAGAGCAACAAAAATAGCTGTCGTAGTAGGTTTCAACCATATAACGTAAACGCACTCCAACTTTAGTATATTTTCCACAGGTAACTCACCAAATTATTTAATCGTTGAATTAATCAATCAATCCATTCATCCATCAATACAACGATTAATCAATCAATTTAGAATATAAATAAATAAATTAATTAATTAAAAAATCAGTCGATCAATTCATCAATTAAATAAATCAAGGAATTGATCAATCGATCAATAATAATAATTAAATTTCAACAGGGAGCCCATATCACCAATGTGTTTTGCAATGGAGACACTGAAAAACATTTATTGACAATTAGTCAATAAAATGATCACTCAAGCAGTCAATCAGTTAATAATTCAGTCTGCCAGCCAGCCAGCCAGCCATCCCAGGCAGCTTAGGCAGCCAGGCAGCCCAGCCAGTCACTTAACCTTCCTTCTTCTTTTAAAATGTTGTTGTTGACAAAATGTATCCACCATGGTGACCGGTTGATTTAAAACAGTTAATTTCAACAAACATTTAAAGCAGCTTGTTCCTGAGGCCGTTGAAAAAACTCTTAGTTCGTGGTCTATCGGCTGTGGCTTGGTGGACTATACTCAATAGGCCCAAACTGCTCGTTCATAAAACAATAATTTTCGAGGACTTACTTCTTCCCCAAAATTAAACTACCTTGAAATTTATTGGAATTAAAATTGAAAAATAAGACAACTAAATATAGATAGATTAACATGAAATAGATGGTTTTAACACAACAATGAAGCGTTGCAATACGTCATAACATCATGTGACTTGAAAGGTCACAACACGGCAGACACGTACGGTACAGTAGGACACGAAGACGAACATCATTATTATTAAATAAGATGACAATTTAGTAGACTTACTTTACCAGGGCGTGGGCCAGAAGGCTCTAGATTCTCCCCAGTATAGCGTAATGTAGCTAAAGAAATTGTCCTCGCCGCCTAAAAAATTATGATATATGTTTTAACCTCATAAATTAGCTTCATAATACTTTTTAGTACCAAATACAACAAACAGATCGTGGGAGAAATATGTACAATTTCTACTACATTCAGGACTCGTAAATATAGAATATTGAATATTATTTGAACATCTAAATGAACATAATTAAATATAGACTTTTTCATAGATAACGCCTTATTTAATTTTCGGCTATGCGCTTATGAATGAGTTCCTCTAGCTTGCGTATTCTATAAAAATCTGACAGAAGTTTTGTTCTCAAGCAAGGCTCGCAGGATTAATTGCAATGTACGAAAAAAAAATCTTATGAGATTACGCATCATCGAAGTAAAACCTGTTCACTGAATAATCTGCGGGTACTATATCGTTTGACATTGGTACCTGAAACTGATAAAATAAGGGAAATTCTGCAGAGTTATTTTCTTAAAGGAACAGATGGCAAATTTAACAGCAAACGGTTGGCTTGCTTTTTTTCGCAAATCTAACGAGGACATCTGCATGAAAAGGCACGATAAAAATGCTTTAAAAATCCCCCAGACTTTGATTTTGAAAGTTTCAAGAATGAATGGTGAAAGGATGGTGCTGTTCGCAATAAACCTCTTTAATTTTTGCACAGGTAAAAATGTCTCCTTTCTAATGTTGCCTTGCCTACAGTGAGAGATTCACTGCTACCTGGTCTAACAATTTTTCAGAGGGTTAAAATTTGGGAACAGGAGTCACGACGCCAATAATAAAATATCCGGCACCCCTTTCAGACTCTTCAAGACGTCCGTACGGTAATCGAGGGAAAATTCAGCAACGTGTTAAACTACCTGAGATGGATTTGAATCCACGAATATACTGTATGTTTGTCTTGAGAGTAAATCTTTACAGAATAAAGACGCGACCAATGCATTAACAGTCTGAATATAAGTAATAATTTGCAACCAGCTTATTATACTTACTTCCTGATCAAGTGGTGAGGAAAAATTGAGTAACGCCTGTGTTAATGGCTTTCTTTCGTATGTAATACTGTTGTTTTTTTCAAATCGCATGGCAGCAAAATCAGCCAAGGACGTCGGTTGCTGCTTTGTCTCCTTAAAATAAAAATAAAAAGCGTATCATAATTCTCACATTTGTTTCTCATTTTTGATTTAAATAAATGATGACTCTGAATTTTAATATCCATGCTTCGGCAGGGTATATTCATGCGCTCAATATTTTGTTGCAGAAAAGGTTAAGAACATTCATTTTTTACAGCAATGTATAAAAACTGTATGTTGTCAGTGAAAGTCATCTCTGATAATTGTTTTCCTTTCTTCAAAATATTGTATATGTGTGTTGATAAAGATGCTTTCTTAAAATCTAAGAAAGAGTTCGTTAATAATAAGAATAAGACAAACAAATGTTTCTTAGTATGACTGGTTGATTTTGTTGAAAATTATACAAGAACGATGAATTAACACATAATGTTCACAAGCTTTTGAACTAACCACTAGGATTTTTGATATTTCATAAAATTGTGAAAAACGAACGAATAATTTAAAACAAAATAGTCATATTATTTTTGGAATTGTTCCATATCAAATACGTCCGCTATGGATACCAAAACAATCAGAAAAGTTATTCCGAATTGTTGAGTACCCCATCTCCACTGGCTGCAACAATAGAACTCGAACTTTTTGGTGAAGGTTGGTCGAAGATTGTGCTTTACTTTTAAGGTCTCTTGTTGTACGAGTGATATGTATGACAACGATGAGCAAGAAAGGAAGTTGTGTCTTCTCGCTTATTTTTTCAATGTTGTTACGTCGGCCTTAACAAAAGCAAGGGCTAATTTTTATATCACAAACGTGTCGAGAGGTGTTATTTGAAGCCACCACCAATTAACATCCACCTGTCCGGTCGCTTTTATATTTCATGTTACTACTATTTTGTATCTACTGCCTTTTAAAATTTTCCAGTTAGTTTTCATGTTTTGTGCAGTTCCAAACAATGACGTCATTTTCATAAAAATGAGTGGTTTTCCATACAAATTTATCAGCTAGGCGTTTAGCATAAATATGATCACTAAGTGATGTATTATCTTTTTTATGATTGGTTCTGTTACTTTTAAAAAGTTTCGGTGATTATTAACACTAAAAAGATTTTTTTCTTCCCATTTAAACGATTTTTGTTCTTTTAAATCTTTTTTTTTTCTAATTACAACTTTCTTTAATTTTATATTCAAAAATCCACTTACGTTTACATGTACAACTTATAGAAACACTTTCGAAAAAATGCGAATTGAAATGAGTTGTAGTTAACAAAGGAATGAAACAAATATGAAGCTCACTGGGGAATTACTTATTTTGTATGTAGTCATGCTCTTGATGTAGGAAAATAACGCTTCGTAGTCGAACGATAACAAAAGACAATGGATTGAGACTGTGCAACTTGCAGATCGCGTGTTATTAATTTTGACGGCACCAAGTAAACGTAGGACTTGAATATTGGCCATATCATTTCAATACCAAGGAAAGTATGTAAAATATTTATGAGACATAGCTTTCCCAGTTTGACTTTATATTAATTACATAAAATTACCAAAAATTTACCAGTAATGTCGCCATAAATCAAAGACTTAACTCGGTGACCAAATATCTAAAGTGAAAACAACTTTTAAGAACTACATTCGAATAAGGTTGTTCTACAGCGAGTTGCGCTTCGGTAGCAACGTTGCTAACTTGCACTAACATAAGGCGCATAAATTAGAAGTGCTATGGAGCTATTTATACTACACCTACACTCACACGTAAATGTATGACCAAACAAGACCCAAACATGGAAAGATGGTACAGGGTAATCTTCGACACTCATCTTGTATTCCAAAAAGCTATTCACCAATGAAAATATTTTGTAACAAAATTTGATTAATGGTTACTTCGCTGACTTATAACCTCAACATATGTTCGACACCGTTTCAATGTCAAAGCGACATCGCCAGTCGTAAGCATTTCGAAGTTGCTAATTGCAAGTAATGTGGTGATAGCTGGTTCAAACAAATCCATTATACCAACAATGATAGTCTTAAACAAGTGACATGGTACGAATTATTTACCATTGGAAAAGAAATTCAACTCGAGCATTTCTAATTTAAAACATTATGCAGAAATACTATACCATATCAGAGGTTGTTTATATTCTTGACGGATTTAACGTTGTCGGAATGAGTTCGACTTGCAGCTCTCTTCAGTCGGTCTAACCAGCAATCATTTCTTAATCTCTCCTTCTCTTGTATAACAATTTGATAAGAAGTTCCTGATTTAACTACATCAGCAACAAACACAGATCGTTGTGCATCATGTAATATGCATTCAAAGTATTTACTAGGGCATCTTAATTAGTCGACACTCCATACGTGTTGCTGGTACGAGAATCGGAAGGTTACAGGAAACAGATGTAAGTTTATTTTCACTAATCTGATAACTGATAGCTATCTTAATAGTAAAGTGGAAATGAGTGTATATTTCGTATTTAAGATGCCACCTAGAACAGCAAAAGGTTTTGTTCACTGAACGTTTTAGTCGACAAAGTTCACCTCACAACAGCCAGAGAGTTCCACCTCCAGCTGAGTCATTGAAATTAAACCTTGTGTGAGATCGCGGTACATAACCTTCTCGGCGTCCGAGTGTCCAACTAATTAGTTTGAAATAACGAAATCCATGAGTCATCAATATAACTGGAAATATGAATACGCAACCAGGCTTAAATTACGATTTCATCTCTGCCTTTCTGAGCATGTGCATGGTTGACAGGTTTTTAAGATTATCAAAAACTCTAAACTTTAAACCTTAATGGAAAAATTGCTCATATTACACTGGGAAATGAAAAAAGATTGGTTGTTTGCCGACTGGGTATTTGCGCGGAATGGAGGTTGTAAGGTCCACTTGAAGGGTCAGCGACAAGTAATGGGATCAAACAAAAAAAGAAGTCCAGTTGATGCCAATTTTAACATTTTGCTTTACGTCAACTGTAAAGAAAACCCAAAAGAATGCAAAAATATTTACAATAAGCTAAAGAAAACAAAAAAATAAGAAAACTGTGAGGAGAAGAGGGCCTATGCCACAGAAAGTTGTGATCGCTAATCTTCTGAATTCATAACAGAGAAAGCTCCTTGGTCTAGACCACTCAGCCGTGGACACATAACGTACCGTCAATATTGGAGAATTATATGTGCTTGAACTGCAGGTTATAATATTTGTATTTACCACTTTCTATCAACCAAATTAGTTTCTCGACATTACTCTTTAATTACGATTTAACATGGTCAAAGGATGGGTGGGACGAACACTTTTCTTTTTGGAATTGCCTCCTTGTGGTACATGTCCCTTCCTTGTGAATGTTTGTATTCTCCCTGTCGGCCTTCTTCAACTGTTTGTGAACGATATCATACCAGAGCTGATCTCAGATATTACAAAAAGTGCATGCGTCCGGGTATCATTAACAACCCTAAAGGAATCGGGGGTCAATAACCAATTATGTGTTCCGACAAGTTTTTTGATTCCGACTTTTACCTTTGTATACATTTAACTCCTGGCGTATGGCAATGCAATTTTGGAAGAGGCATTGCATGCACTGAAATTTTGCAGAGATATTGGAGGAGGATAATTAAAGTTCTAAAAAATGAAATACTTAACTATGGTTAAAAAAGCAAGAACAAATAGGAACGGTTAGAATTTTAGATGACTTTCAAAAACGCATGAATAATTAAAGAGCATTTTAGCCGATCAAGTTACCGATAATAAGGTGTATTCTTTATATAAAGAATACTAATAAGGCATAACTTGTTTTTCTCATATGCTAATATTTTTCTCTGACAATGTGAGCCATTGTTTGAACTCCACAGGGACACGCTATTGGGAGTTCATTTTTGAAGCCGTTCAATAAACTCGCAAAACATGTTTTATCGGATCAAAAACCAAACCCGATAAAACGCTCCTACTTGCTTATTAAACAGTACTGAAAATTCTTGATACATGAGGATTTTAATGAATGAAATGACGCCAATGACCAGCGTAAACACCCATTACTGGATCCGATTTGTATTCATTTAAAATATTGGATCATGTAAACCATTTAATTAAAATGGTTTCCAACAGTCGGATCCGTCAATGCGAACAATCAGAAGGGGAAAGAGCCTACTGTATTTGCATCTAACAACATGAGACTTAAATTAAATATAGAATTGTGAAAACACTACAAGTTATTGGTTAAATCACGCTGAGCTCACAACGTGTTGACTCAAGTTGACTTTAGAGCAACTACCAGCCCATGATTGTAAGCTGTCGTCACATAAAGAAGACCAACGCTCTACGAACTTATATGACTTTGCAGGATTAGCTGACGAATTATTTTATTAATTATATCATGCACGAGTCCTTATCGTGATTGATGATGGAAGAGCGAGGACGAACCAGATGCTGTTCAATTTTAAAAGTTTCCCTCATTCTTCTTGAGAAATAATGTCTGTCCCGAGCTAGAGGCGTTAAATCTTCATATTTGATCTGATGGTCATGCTTCCGAGCATTTTTTGCGAGAGAAAATTCCAGTATGATTTAGCTTCCAACCGACAAACTCCAGGGCCCGGTTGCATAAAACTCTTAATCATGACTAAGTCAGCCGTTGGGTGATTAAAACGTTGTTAAAATCTTATCCTCTGATCTTGATTGGCTATAACTAAACGCTAACAATGATTAAAGTTAATCGCCGTGTTATATAACTAGTGCCAGGTTGCCCTACGTAGCTAACACATAAATAAGGCATTGCAACAAAATGTTTATTATCAGATTATCACCCTTGGTTTCCCTAAGTCCGAGACTGGTGGTTAGAACTTCCAAACCACAATGAATAGATAAAATGTCTCAGTTTGCTTGTGAATATATCATACCCACACATCTGACAAAGAAATTCGTGTCAAAACAAAAAATCCTTCGCTTAGAATTGGAATTGTCATATTTCGTATTGTTTACATTCAGTGAGGCAAGATAAGATGGGCAACCTTCGTCTTTCTTTGACCAAATTCTGGTGCGTTTTTCGCATTTCCGGGGCATCTTGTGTGTCGGACGTCCCCCTATTTCATACGCTGTATTGCTCATACCCGGAGCCTGGGGTTAAACGTCCCAATATTGTTGAACCATATCAAGGGAGGAACAATGTTGACAAATCAAATGCAAATTTTCATTCAACTTTCTATCAACAAGAAAGCATCACACACTGTCACAGTGATTTTGTTCTTTGAGCAGTGGGAGAAAACTTTTCATCTCAAAAGTCGTCTCAAGTGACTTTTTGAGGTAAGTGACATAATACTATTTGCTCTATCTGTTTGGTATTGAGCCCTCTTTGTTTTTCGTAAACCAAAACGTTCACGTATATATATAACTACAGACGGAACCGTTTCGGCCTTCGTTTTGGTTACGACCTTCATTCGCGTGCAGCGTTAGGGCCACCGATGGTGCAACGGTGACCTGGGCAGTGTGCAACGGGACAAACCTGCGGAGCTACCTTACAGTCGGTAGTCAGGGCAAAGGGAGGCGCGAACTCCCCTCCATTGCCCGAAACAACACGGTTGTGATACGGCGACAGCAGGTGAGCACTGCCACTAGTGAGATGGAGACTGAGATGTGATTGGATATGGCAACGTGTAGGTCCGCAGACCTATCGCCGGCAGCAAGCGCTACCGGTGTTTGAGCTCCCGGCAACCGGGCAACTCCGGGAGAAAAGACCTCAAGAGTCTGAACCAGAGTACAATGCTGCACCCGACCGCGAGGGCTGCCGGCCCCGGAGGGGGTCAACAGACGTCTTGATGTGTGATCCTTCCGGGAGTCGGGTGCCTCCAACTAGCGCATCGCGAAAAAGCGCCCTATGTACACCCTCCTGTGAGGAAAGCTCATGAGAGAACGTCAGTGCGCCATCACATGAGACCCACCCCAAGACGCCCAAGGCTAGCCATTGGTTGGTGAATTGTTCTCGAGCTTGGTGGCGTTGCTCGATTCTGGACAGGAAGCGAAACGACGACCGAATCCTGTCTAAGGTATACCGGGGCTCTGGCTGAAAACCCTGAAAGCGGTGGATGTTGCGGGCTACCCAGACTTGATGTCGAATTAAACCCATCAATGCCGAAAATCCGGTCGGAATCCCTTCGGATTTAAGGAAGGCAAAACGGATTTCACGTGATGTTGGGCGTGGGGCAGATGGGTTGTAACGTCTTAAAAGGGTGAAGAACCAGTCGGTCAACCTACGTGAAAAGGAACACTCCACGAAAAGGTGTTCGAGACCCTCTCTACGGCCACAGTGGCACCAAGGAGACACCGACATGCCGAATTTCAGCAGTCGGTCCGAGCGACCACGAAGTATCAAGCGCTGCACGGTCATATCGGAGGAGTTGCAAATTCCCCCAAACAGATTGCGAATCCACTCTAAGTGCAGAGAATTTCTCGATGCATCGGTGCTCGGTGGCGGAGCTCCGCACGAGTGCAGAGTACGCC
>JBAHVQ010217115.1:0-11450 GCA_036872915.1 Nanipora kamurai
CGATTCCCTGCCGGGCCAAGTAGAGTTTTCTCTACTTGTCCGGTATGGTTCGTCACTCGGAGTAGCTTTAACATCATAATGCGCAAAGTTAAATTCTATGAGATTTTCAATTTTAAAATTTTATCCCTTCCACAAAAGGGGATTAATTAGATTCAGTACCTCTACCTCAACCGTACCTGTGTCACGAAGTGGGTGACTCATATACTAACTCCTTGGCGTAAATATTTTAACCTGAACAATTTTTGGTTTAAACAAATCTTGCACGCAGTTAGAAATGTGCAGGTAGGATCCTGCAAGAAGAAAATGTACTTTCATTAGCTTGCGTTTTACCTGGTAGATACGTCTGTTTCAGAACGTGTTGTACAAACGATGCAGATACCGCTGCCGCATAAGGTTGCCATTCTTTGTTCTTGCTACCATCAGCCCAGTCTGCAATAGACTTACAGAGAATCCAAGGAATCTTTTGTCGATCGCAAAGAGAGTATATTCCTTCAAGGCAACGTTAAAATATTTTAGACCATGATACGGTAAAATGAATTTTCATAGATAAGAATATCTACTAAACTATATATCGAGATAACCTCCTGAAACGGAGCGTATATGTTTGAATATAACCCGTCTATATCAGCAGAAGTCTATTACATACTCAAAACACCCATCTGAGTAATTTACATTTAAAATATGCAGAAAGTTAAATTTAAGCAATAATTACATTCTCAAATCTTATTGAGATGAATTCAAATACAGATAGTGACACATATCTAAAACACTATTAGACAAAGCTAAAAAGATATCGATTAAACAAATCCTTACTATTTCAGACCTTACACAAGGGAGCAAGCACTCATTACTTCAAGTTCTAAATAATTTGCCTCGTACATTTGGCAATAGTTCCTTCCAAGCTTTCTTTGTGCTGGACGTTATTTTGATCCACAATTTTCTATCTCTAATATGAATTGTTGTATGGACATACATTCAGATATAGCCGTATCTATATGTACGGTTAATTAATTTATCACTTTGATTAATATGTTTACTATAATATACCTCATCCCAATAGTATAATACCGTATATAAATGTAGACAAACAGATTTATTTTGACTAACAGATTTAACTCTTTCAGTGGCGAACGATAACGTTTGCAAACCTGTATTGCATATGCTCTACTACTTCCTTTAATAATCAGCTCTCGAAGTGCCTATCCCTTAAAGTTGCATGGGTTGTCCTGAAACGTTATTCCTAAAATCTCCAACCAGATTTCCATCCGATCATTGGTTGTGGGTCAGGCAAATGTATTGGGACATTTCTACGAATCACCATCTCCAAAGAAGACTTTCATATTTAATGACATTTGAATGTTCCTTGAACGTTTCGCTATGGTGTCCTCGTCAAATTTTATGTGTTCCTGTCCTCATTTCCTGGGATCCCTAGTGTCATGTCATACGTAATTTAATTCGTTTTCTGGATCAATTGGTTTGAAATCCTTCACTGTGGCAGAAAATAGGACAGGCTCAAGGACAGCTCCCTGAGGAGACCACGGCTGATATTTAAATACTCAACGACGATGCCATTTTATATGATCATGCTGTGATTATTTCTTTATTTTCGTCATCAAAAGTGGTCGAGTATCTCCTCATCTGAATCAAGTGGTAACAAGTGCTTGGCGACGATTTGTTGTCTCTTAAAACTTCCCTTTCTTGCGAACAAACAAGGTTCATTCTCAGCTGGAACTTCACCGACCACGGCTTCCCCAGAAATGTCCGTGGGAGTGTTCATTACTTCGATAAACGACAGAACAATAAGCGTCGAAATACAGCTTGACGTAAGAAAGAATTAGTGCTCAAAACCTGCTAACAGTAAATGCTTCGTTCACCACTCGAAATCACGACCTTTCGACCGTCTCCTCAGCTCTTTTGCCCTCACAGGATTACGCTCGAAAAACTGAATGTACATGTAGTAAATGATACAGACAATAAGTTTCTTTTATTATAAAAATCCACTGATAATTAAAAAAATAAAAGTTTTTAAGGATGGTGCATCCAATACTGATTATGTGTTCGTCGACAAAAACTCGAGCATATATTTCAAAAAAAATTCCGTCATGTAGCTATTTGACAGTCCGACCGTCGAAGTTCAAACGTAAAAATTCAGCTTTTCCGCCTTTCAAACGAGTGGTTATGTGATCAGAACAGTGGGAAAAAATATATCAATATTCACTTGTCCGTCGGGGACACTTCAGACGGACTGAAAATATGACTGTGATTCTGCAACTTTGACTGTGACTGTTATCATGAATATGATTACGTTGACGATTACTAACCTGTCGCTTTGGCTTCTCCGTCTACGAAACTTTAAATAAATGAAGTACGTTACAACTAATCCGAACACTAACCAAGAAGATTGGAGGTGAGCAAAAGTGGGCTTGGCACTTCCTTTCTTCAGGTATGTTTATCCGCTACCCGTTCGGGATTTGCCGCTTCATATTCTTGATTATGATTATGTTTACGATGATAATTACTCACCTTCTGCTTCCATTTCTCCTCCAAGAGCTTCCGGAAATGCCTTTTGAAGTTCTTCTTTCCGTTGTTTGTTGTCAATAAGCTCTGGTCCACTCAAAACTAAGCCAAAATGGACTTTAGGTTTAATTTTACCATCTCCAGGAGCAGTCCAGGTAACCTTTCCGTCCTGAAATGCTCTCTGAAGCCTTGCCTCACACTGCGGTTGTGGGGTTCGATGAAACACAGATCCATCTTTGTTGATACGACCTTGGCCATAAAACGCTGTTTGAATTGCGACGAGGAGATCGCCTAAATTTTGCTTCTCCTTGTTCATCCCAAAACAAACTCCAAGAAGGACAATGACTTTCGGCTTCAGCTCTTCAATGGCGTCCTGACACGTTGTCTGGGCCGCAGCTACTCCACCTGATCCTGCAGATGACCGCACTAAAGCTACGGTATTCTTCCCAATTTCCCCGAGATAGAAAGGTCCCAAGCGCTTTCCTGTGTCAGCACGTTGAGGAGACGATAATATCCTAGCTGCTGCGTCGAACTCATTATCATTTACTACGATCACAAGGACGTCGATTAGTTGATCTACTTCTGACCACTCTACATTGCGTGGTTTGAACTCTCCCAACTCAACAGTTGGTGGAGATTTGTGTTCAGCACCTTCAGGCAAGAGTACGAATGGTTAAACAACGGTTGTGCGCAATAAAATTAAATTTTTAGTTGGCTACTCCCAGTCTTAAGCTTATTGAGCCACACAGAACAAACAAGGTCCGTGTGGATTTCCAAGAGACATTGCTATTCTTTTTCAGTAATGCTAGTCAATGAAAAGGTTATGGAGACCTTAATTATTAAATTTAGTTTGATCAAATTAATTCAGTAATTACAGACTGATTGGCAATATATGCAAATGAGGTTGCTGTTATTTGATATTTTAATTTGCGAAAGTGTTTAGTCAATCATAGTGTATTTTGTCTTCACATGATAGCACACATACAGAAGCACATCTCCTACGTAGACACAACTGCTAATTTTGCTGGATTAAATGAAAACAATCATAGAGAAATAAATATTTTGACGCAAATTACAAGGCCTACAAGATTTAAAATTTTCTGAGACTGTGACTCCATTTTGGTTCAATAAAAAAGAGACTAGTGTTTAAAGTAAGGCTAAATACTTACATCACACCAATAAATTGCATAATTATTTTAATGAAATTCATACTCATTTGGTAAACGAATAAGTTCTCCAATCAAGACGTGTTTTACAAATTCCTTTTGTTTGCCAGAGCACAGAAAAGGTTCTTTCAATTCTTGTTAAAGGAAATATTTGAGGTAAAAAAGATATGTAAACGTAGAAAAGGTTCAACACTGACCTCAATCTTGGTCAAAATGACTGCTAAATTCCTGTAATATTGCATAATTATTGATATGCACATTCCGAACGGCGAAATTCCGAAATCAAATTATTTCGTATCTAGTCCTGTCATTGGGTATTCTGATATGAAACATACTAACCATGTTTCTTAAATTTCAATGTATGATACTTCCATACCGAGCAATACCAAGCTAGTATAATTGTTTTTAAATTTAAAACCTGGTTCCATATTCATTACACTTATGCTGTTTAAAGTGCTGTTTAAATTCAAACCTAAGTTAAATTTTAATTATTGATATATGGTCCTTAACCGTCCTTTCTTAATCCTACTAACAATATGATATTCATAATTTGTTTTATTGGCTCTCGGAAATCCAAAGTCAATAAAAAACAAGAAAAAAGCAGTACGCTCGGGAGTTGTTACACGCCACAATTTTTCTTGCAACTTGAGTCGCAATGACTACGAATGCGGGGTTGCAGTTGCCAGTCTTAGGTTGTTAGAGAAAACGAGGTTGACGAACGTCCGCTGGTTGTTCCCACAAGCTCCCACATGAACAAACTTTCTGTTCGGCATTAAGTATTTCGATCGTTATTATCATATCGTAACTTCCGCTTAGGCAGTACATATGACGAACCTGCACCCTAGCTCACCATCTGAGTCGTGGTAGCTCAATGATTAGAGCGTCTCACCGGTCATCAGAAGGTTGCGGGTTCGATTCCCGTCTAGGGCTCAGAAATCATTTTTCTGAGAGAACGAGCTTGACGAACGTCGTCTGATATTTACCAAGCTCCCATATGAACAAACTTTCTGTTCAGCATTAAGTATAGTCTTAGGTTGTCATATCATGCAACACAGTTTGTGCAACTCGCGAATATTTTAGAGTCCACATAATTGTCGTCTTTAACGTCCCTGTTTTTCAAAGTATTAATGATTTTATTTCGAAGTTAGAAGGGGAGGGCACTGGACTCCGCCACTGTGTAGTGTAAACTACACCGAAAACTGCCAAAAAAAAGGCATGGGAAAATGTTTAAATTCCAGCTGTAGCCTAGGTCTATAGTGATCCACAACTCATAGCTCACTTGGAGATTGTTATTGGCGTTATTATGTACCTTGGCAATTTCACACATGTTTATCTCCTCAGAATACCCTATTTAGAATAAAACGAATGGTTACCTGTTTGTCCACAATTAGCATTGGCAACAGCTTTGTGTTCACCATCCATCTCAGTAACTAGAACAAAAAAATTGATCAAATGTGAAAAAGCTATTCTTGGAAATTTTCCGGAATAAAGGTCCACAAAATTATAAGATGTTGTGGGTGGCTGATCTCCTTTTTTTAACAATCTCTGAAGCTTTTAAAACGCCTATGAAGCGAAAATGATGTTGTCATTGGTTGAAGAGCATTAGAAATGATTTAGGAACTCCTTTTGTACTTTCTTCGTATCTGGCTTCGTCTTTTAGATATTTCAGTTTGTTTGTTTGTTTGCAAATAAGACGATAAAGTCTGATTAAAATATTGTCACTATGGGGACAATATTTTAATTAGGATGGGTTCAGCATTTTGAATTCTGCCACTTGATGGAGTTTCAATTGGTTTCCTTGAAACAGTGGATGAGTTATAACGTATTTACTGATTTATTCAAATGCTTTATCAACCTTATGACGTCACCAGTTGTCTCATTTACATATCAAACATATAGATTTACATATCTAACGAAGCGAGATACGAAGAAACTACAAAAGGAGTTCCTAAATCATTCCGAGTGCCCTTTCAAATTAGACCAACTTAATTTTCGCTTCATAGGCACTTTAACTTTGTATGAATTATTACAAACTCTTTGCCTGGAACTTATATATCATAAAATATATTGAAGTAAGCGTCGTTAACACTATTTTTCTATTCTATGGCCAGGTAACTTTCAAACAGATTTTTAATAATGGTAAAGCCAGCCTTCCTAAGCTCATCACTCTCGATCAAAATTTCTTCCATCCCATGGAAAACGCAGCTTAGTTTGGATATATTTCTCAGTACTACCTAATTTCAAAAGAGAAATGGAATATGTAATATTCCTATACGCTAAGCAAGAGGATTTAGAGATTTTTCAGATTGAAACTGAAAATGAATGGTTGTGTTGAACAATATAAAAGAATAAAGAGAATCAAAAGAAAAAGTAGAAAGTCAGGGCATGTTGCAGCATACATGCAGTTTTTTCCTACAACACTCAACCCTATGATTTTTTGGACAGGAAACGGATTTAAAATTCTTTTTCTCCAATGAAAGTACATCACAGACTACGAGCTCTAGAAACGTCTCCCAATCTTAATTTAGCAAAAGTCACAATAAAACTACCGCACATTCGTTACACTAAAGTTCGGCCTTTTGAAATCTTTTATTGATGACTTAGGTGCTCCAAGGAACCCTAACTTTGCTCACAGCCTGTCTCAAGTTCTCTGTGAAATATTACTGTGTACGATATACTGTATGTTGATGGTTTTAGCTAACTAAGATTCATCTTCGATATGAATGAAAAGAAAACAAACCAAAACAAACTGAAATAATAAAAAGTATCTCCATTCAATTCAAATAGAATATCTTGCAGACGAAGAAAATCGGTGAAAAGTGATGGCAAAAGAGTCAGTCTTCCAGATGATGAACATTTTATTGATAACCATATTGGTTGATGTTGTGTGGCACGTGGTAGCTTGCTGCATGTTGATTAAATTGTTCATGGTCCTCAAGCTTGTTAACTCAGAAACGTTTTCTGAGTCTCTGATGGGAATCGAACCCGTAACTTTCTGATCGTCGGCGAGATGTTCTAACCATTGAGTTACATGGACGCAGATGGTAGAACGAAGGTTACTATTAGTACTGGTTCGTAACTGACATGTATACTACTTCCTGCAGTCTCGACAAGTCATGTAGTCCATGTTAATTAAAGTGGACTACATGACTTGTCGAGACTGCAGCATGAGCATGCGGCAGCGTAATGTCATTTTATTAATAGTTTAACAATCCCCTGTCACAATAGATGGTACAGCACTCTGTGTTACGGGAAAGGGTCGATTCATTACTTGATTGCCGTCGCACCAAAACTAGCGAACAATACAACGCTTAACTCGACTTAAGACTGTTCGAAATTTCGAAAAAATTCATCCTAGGAGCCATGAAAACCCGTGGTCTACTAAAATTTAAGAACTCGTACATTTTCTGGTTTCACTATAAACCTTTAGGTATCTCTTAATTTCACATAAAACACGCAAGTTTTCTCGTTATTAGGAAAATAAGCCTTCTGCAGTCTATTTATAGATCATTCGCCAAAAAGTGGGAGATATTGTCTTTAACAATGTAATTTTAAATTAAACGTCCAAGACCAACGCCTAAATAACCGCAGGCCAACATATCCAGCCGTTGTTTTGAAATTCGACCGTGGGTCTAATGCCTATTGTTTCAAAGGTCGCAATTTAATTATCTTGAAGTTTTACAACTTAAGGAAAAAGTAAATATTTCAAGACATTCTAATGGTTCGTTGTGTTGTGACAAAGTAGGAGTGGGAAAAGGTGGGAAAAATTTGAAATAAACTTATGTCGTGGAGTGTAGTGTATACATACTGAAATGTAAATTGCTACCTCATCTCAGCGGAAGTAAATCTTCGGCAGTGTCGGATTGGCCAACGGGATCGGATAATTTCCGGTGAGGCACTCGTCCTTGGTATTTATGGGTCCTCTATTCTTCTTAAATCGTCAGGAAATATGCCGGTGTTTATGGAAGCATAAAACAATTTTGCTAATGAATGACGTATAGTATCAGAAGAATCCTCTAATAATTTACCCCAAATCCAATCATGTACTGTTGATTTAGATGTTTTAAGTGTGGAAAGCATTTTATTAAACACTTCCATTTGCGAAATATTTTGAAGACGAAATCTAGAGCTACATGGATTTAAATAGCATTCTGGTGACCACAAACCCTTTGGTAAACTACTAGCCAAATTATGTCCAGCATCGTAATTCAAAAAACATTAAACGCATTTGCAAAAGACAGGCCTTCGGTTATTATTTGGCCAGCTTGAGTGACATTAGTTATTGCTGTCGTTTTTGATTTTAGATTTCTCAATCTGTTAATTTCTTTCCATATTTCCATCGGATCCTTTTCAACGTACTTATGAAATAAGAAGCTATGTCGTTCTTAATCAATTTATTAAGTTCATTATGTGTTTTCTTATACGCTTCATGGAAATATTTTGATCCAGTTTTAACTGTCTTTTTATAGAGAAAGTCTCTGATATTCATTTTTCTTTTAATGTCACATGCAATCCAAGGGGCATACTCACTCTTAACCTTCCTAATGATCGATGGTGCGTGCATGCCCGGAACTAAAACAGATTTTGTTTTCCATTCTTCTGATATGGCGTTTGGATCTAGCAAGTCATTAGTAAACGTTTGTACAATCTCCATCAGATCAGTTCTAAATGCATTAATATCATAGTATTTAAATTGCCTTGTTTTAGTGATTTTAGGTTCTCTTCGGGGTATTGAAATCTTTCTTTGGACATAGATAAGACTATTATCACTTATCCCACATGAACTAATCCAGACTTATAATTATAATTTCGGGTTTATTAGTAAATGCTAAGTCAATGTCTTGGAGTTGTCTGTTGTCTGCGTGGGCTCCAATCAATTGTTCACAACATTGATAGGTATTTGCAATTTCAGTGAGTCAAGTTGTTTGAGGTTTTATTCTATTATTTATACGAGTCCAGTCACAGTCGAAGTCTCCAATTAAAATTACTTCCTTATTTCCATAATTGTTGAAGAGTTCAATCAAGGTATCCGGCGGTCTGTACCAACAGGTAACGAAAAAGGATATACTTTTTGGTTAGGAGACTTATGAAATTAGGGGCAATGCCCCCACTTTCGGGGAAAGATAAAGATTTATATATAAAGTTTTACGTTATTTTACACAGAAAGATCGAAAAGATTACAAAGGATTCTTTAGATTGTAGAAGTAATATATCATGCACGAGGGGTGTTTGATCTAATATCCAAACGCCGGGAATTGAGTTGAAAAACGAGGCAATAGTCGAGTTTTTTAACAAACTTCGGAGTGTTTGGAAATCAGATCAAACACGACTTTCGAGTGTATGATATGGCTTCTCAAACAAATCACTATTTAAGTAGAAAATTGGATTTTAAATCAAAATTTTGTGTTAATTAAGGCCACATATCCAAACTCCATCTCGTCACTGATTTTCTTTCTGTCTTTCTCATGAATTATAAATGTGAGAGCGAAATACTGACCTTTGCTAACAAACGCTATTTTGGCGACAAATAGAACGCTACTTATACGCTGAAAAAAGGACGGAAAGAACATGGCGAACGTTTAAGTTTATATTTTGTTAATTGTGGTGTTTTTATTAAAATTTGGGATTAAAGAACTAAAGAAAGTCGTGAATTTTGAGTGAATCAGCAAAGTAATGTAGGCCTCGACTACATTTTTGGTCCTTCAACAGCCGGATCGTTGTACTTCAAGAGCAAATTCGAGTAATATCGCGGGGAAGAGTACGTACATATTGATTTCTTTACTTTGCATCATCGGCAAGCAAGAAAAGTGATAAACTTTGGATTTTCACGGGGACTAAAGGACATAAGACGTTCGTAAGTACATATGAGATTATAGTTTGGTTATTTTGTGACCTTTATCGGAAAAAATGAGTGATTCGGAACAACTAGAAATAGTACAAGTTGAGAAGGAGCCACAAAAGACGGTGCTACTAGATGTATTGGATTTTAAAAAGCAGAAGAGGAGTGCAAAATCGCTATTAACACGTTTGTTAACACAGTTATCGTGTTTGTTATCGGATGAACAGCCTAATCGAGAGCAGATTCGCGAAGTATTGGTAAGAATTGATGAACAGAAAGAAGTTTGTTTGGATGTATTAGATAAGCTGGAGGCGGCATTGGTACATAATGGGGACAAAGATAATGCACTGAAAACTGGGGATGAGTTAGAAAAAATAGCTGAGCAAGTTGGCGTTGAAATGCATGCATCACGGCAATTCTTGTTATCACTAGTTGGGAAATCTACACAAATTGGGGTCAATGTTGCTATGGCAACAGAGTCTCAAAGCCCACCAGAACAGACCCAGCCAAATACAACAATGGAAAGCGTTGAAGTTCCACCTTCGGAAAATGCTGGAATACCAGTTCAATCAGGTAACAATTCACAAGAACAAGCTCTTCAAGCAGACAATAATATCGGACATGAACAGTTATCAAGTGCGACCAGCTCATCAGCAGCTGTCAACGAAATTGGAGTACATCAGTCAGGGCCACCCAGCAGGCAATCGGAATTATACACAATTTCGCATAGTGGAACAGTTGGCAGAGCAGACGGACACCTAGAGCGAATTCATATTCCCGTTTTTGCAGAAGATAAAATGAAGTTTCAAAAATGGATTGCTGCTTTTACTAGTTGTGTTGATAGAGCACCATTGACTCCGCAGTTCAAAATGCTTAGACTGGAATCGTGTTTACGGGGAGAAGCAGCTGATATAATCAGAGGTCTTGAATATTCACAAGAGGCTTACGGTGCCACAAGAGCAAGATTAGAACGAAAGTATGGGGATAGTCGGAGACAAGTTCAAAGTTATTTGGAAGAGTTAAAAAAATTGAAACCATTGCACGAGGAGAATGCGAAAGAATTGGAAATCTTTGCGGATGCTTTGGAGCGAGCCGTCATCTGTCTGAAAGAGAATGGTCGACAAGCGGAATTTGAAGCAGGAACTTTATACACCATTGTTCTTGAAAAAATCCCAGAGAAGTCACTTTCTCAATACTACAGATGGGTGAGAGAGAAACGGAAAGAAGAATCCATGGAGACATTGAAGGATTGGATTTCCCAAGAAGCTGAGTACCAAATTCAAGCCTCAGAAATTAAGCACGTATTTCCAAAGGTACGGTCAGAACGAAATGACAGTTATTTAGGTGTAGTCAGGTAATACGATGTATTCCTCGTCATCCTGGATGAAGAGAATCTGCTCAGCCAGGTACAGGCAACAAGGATAAAAGGTGAAGGGGCGACCATTACGTTTGCATTTTTGAGTAAAAATCCCACTGAGCAACTGGTCAAATCTGGTATGCCGGTATTGGAGCGATCTGTGGTCATTATGTACGACAGAAAGTGCTCGCGAGAGTCTAAATGAAGCCAGAAAGGTACGGTTCTCACAAAAGAGAAAAACCAGATAACAATGCCCTACTCCAGGGTACATATCAACAGAGCTATGTGGCAAGCGGGACATTTTTGGGGTCAGCGTTTGGTTTTCGTTGTACTCACCACACCTTTTGCCTTTCATTAAAGCAAAAGCGATGTTCATTTGAGCGATTCGCATCTTCAACAGCGCTTTTCAAACTTCAATAATGTCAATCGAATTTCAATAGCGCTAAAAGGAAATTCATTTGCAACAAGTAATTAAATAACCATAACCAGCCGAAAATTTTAAAAAATAAAGTATAAAACATAATCCGAAAATTAACATCTTGAAACTTGAGATACAAGTTAAAACAAGACG
>JBAHVQ010217126.1:0-11446 GCA_036872915.1 Nanipora kamurai
GTATGTATGTATGTATGTATGTATGTATGTATGTATGTATGTATGTATGTATGTATGTATGTATGTGTGTGTATGTGAATAACATGTGCACTGGCGTTTACGGCAGGTGCTGTACAGTTGCCGTCCCATAATTATAAAGAACACCTTTCACCAGCTGTTGTTGTGTGTATTTTATCACGGCGTGGACGGCAATACAATCCTCAATGCACTCACGTAACAGCCCGCTTCAACATCGGCGTAAAACGTTACACATCGACTGTGAAAAGGCGCTTTGGTTTTGGTTTAACGCTGTCTTGCTGTAGAATACCGTATTGGAAATCAAATTGTAAAATCCCTCAACTACGACTTGTTTCTGCGCTCTTTTCTAATAATTTTTTCTGGCCATGTGGAACCACCTCTTGAACATCACAGGGCATTCCATTATATCTGACTAATTAAGATTATTAACTACGTTTTGCTATATCATGGCGTAAAAAAATGAAATTTTGGAGAACACTGACTTACTTACCCCTACGAACGATACAGTACGTTTATGTAATATTTAAAAAACTCTGCACATGAGCTCGCTTATCGTGACACACGATGCCTCCAAACGGACATCAGTCAGCTCATGAGCCCTTCTCCAGGATATTCCATAACCATCACCCATTGCTATGCCAATGGTTTCACGAGTCTGCCAAAACTGATAAGCGCTAGATTGTTTATTTTGCAGATGGATTTTATTTCTGGTTGTCAACTCAATTCTATAGTTAAAAATGTCGTCATGACGTGGTATGAATATAGCAAAGTAACGAGACGATTATCGAGTGAGTCACCCATATCCTTACAACATTGTGACATCTTCTGTGGATATATAGCTAAACAGATAACAGGAAGATTAAAGTTCTTCTTTTTATAGAATAAACAGTAAAATAAAAAAACTATTTAAAAGGTTGAGTGAAAGCTCATGGAAATTTTTAGGGCATGAAAAAGTATGAAAATACGCATTTTACGTGATTGATGGTCTGTGCAAATGATGTAATGTCACCGGTTCGTGACCACCGACTGACAACTCGAGAGTTAAGATTTGTTCACTGTTTTAGTAACGATATCTGCGATATTTGTGTAGATCAGCGATAACATTTAATGAAGATTAAATTTATTATAGAACTAAAAAGGGATCCCACTCCATAAATGTTGCTCTCGACTGCGTTTGGTGCAAACAGGCCGGTAAGCAGATTCTGTATTCCTAATAATTCAAGTCTTCTAACTTCACCAGAATGCTGTGTGTTGCCCTTGACTGCAATAGTTGCAAACGAGCCCGCAAACAGATTCTGAATGGCCATAAATATTGTACTTTACTCCCTCTAACTTCACCAGGATGCTGTGTGTTGCCCTTGACTGTAATCGGTGCAAACTAGCCGGCAAACAGATTCTGAATGGCCATAAATATTGTATGTTACTCTCTCTAACTTCACCAGAATGTTGTGTTGCCCTTGATCGTGTCAGGTACAAACTAACAAGCAAGCATGTTTATTATCACCAAAAAGTCATTCCCTTTGACCTCACCAGAATGCCGCGTGGTGCTCTAGACTGCCTTATGCGCAAACTACCCAGCAAGGAGGTTTTGTATAGACAAAAAGTCACGTTCTTTGACTTTTCCGGAATGCGTTGATATTGGCTGGCAGCGAAATTCTGCATCGTCAAAAAGTCACGCTACTTGACTTCTCGAGAAAGTCCTTGGCTGAACCTCAAATAAAAACACATACTTAAATGTTTATAACTTTTCAGTTTGTTTCTTAAGTTTAAAAGATATTATATAATTAAGTCCAAGTAAACTTTTGAAACAACATAAAACGTAGCGGGAACTGGAACTAATATTTCCCTGCATGTCTTCGAGTATTAACTCATTAATGTCCGAGGAAATTGAAAAAACAACATACCGGTACTATATAAGCAAAAGTCGCCAGGTTTTAATCGTGCTCACACCAGTCTGACTCGTCAATGTAGAGGAAACTGAAAAACGAGTCAAACACTTTTGCTAAACTTCATGTGACACATTACGTGCGCGAAAAACCGCTTTTCTGACTCAAGTTTTTATGCATCTTTCAAAAAACTTGGTTTGAACGCGAAATTCGAAAAGGAAGTGGGCCAAAATAACAAAAGTCTCCACCGTATACTAGTCACAGGTATTTCTGAGCTCGGACAAAATAGAGTTAATAATAATTTTATAAATTATAGCCTTGATGTATATTGTATTACATTCCTCGCAGTTGGACATAATAGATTTTGAAACGTGGATATTTTATCATTTTCAGTAGATCTTTCTTCTTCTTTTCGCACTTACCTATTTCTATACGGGACTGCAGTAATTAGTGCAAGCAGTTGCCGAAACCCCTCCCACATCTCTTAAACTCTAGTTCATACGTATATATGTGTATTAGTCTGTATCTGCATTTGAATCACCATATACATGCAGGTGTGAGTACTGTACTTCAGTTTTGTATATCATGGTGGCAGAGCTGAATAAATGAATAAATAAAAATAAATAAATCGTTTATACTCAGTTGCTAGTTCGAGGCCCACCTGGAGCGCAGAGTCTTTATGAATACAAAAATCCCTAGATATCTTGAATACAAAGTAACAACAAAAATTTAATGGCAATTTTAGCTTCAAGATTAATTTTGTACCCACCTGGTCATCAGTGATTAACTGTGTATCTTCTGTTTTAGGAATTACATCATCCACCAAGGTTACTGGGAAATACAATACTTTACTTTTTAACCTGATCTTGCTTGGAATGTTTTTTGGTCGGAAATCAGGCATCAACTTGAGAAATGTGTTTATAGAATTAAGAAATGAGTCCATGTTAAACTTGGAATTGAATAAGACTGCATCTGCAACAAGACTAACATAAAAGTTTTGTCGTTAAAATCAAACCTAATGCAGAACACCCAGAATTACTAATGCAGAATTGCATCAATTTCATTTTAAGATAACAAATGCAGGGATGCATGGTCAAAGTACATGTACAATGAGCCATAACATTTGGGCTTGTATTTTTTTTCTTTGAGAAAAAACACAAGCTAGCTCTTCAATTTAACAAAAACAAATGCATTAAATTTTTGATTGTACTCATTAAAAGTTTCTGAAGAAACCCTACCAGCTGATTTGTAACATTAAATTTTGCCTGTAAAATAATAAAAGAAGTATAGATTTCTATATATTTCTTCTATATATATATACAGTGTTCAACAATTCTAATTTTTAAATATATTTACGTTGATATATTTATTTCTAAAACTCAATAATTTATGAGGAAAACACAAAGAAAAATTGTAACTGCAACGAATCTGTATATCTGATTTAGATCTCACTCACTTTTCTTGTCAAATTATTGCGGTTCAGAATACATTAATTGGCAATTCTTTGTCAATTAGCATATCAAGTGGTTTGCCTCAGAAGTCATTTAAAAAAAAACTTGTAAATCATGCTACCAGATTAGATCATGCTAAAACACTTGGCTGTTGCCTTGTGTTTTGTATCTGATAAAGCACTTCTACCTGATTTTTGAATATTACATACATACACCTATATATATACTGTATAATGGATTATAATGTTCACAATCATCTAAGATTGCTCAACACCATGAATGGTTGACCAGGTAGTATAGGTAGCAAACACCAAATTTTAAATTCATACATATGTATACATACTTGTATATCACTTCTTTCCCACCTGATCTTACTTCTTTGTGATTGGTTCTTTTACTTCAAAATTTTCTTTAGTACATGCTTAAGACCCCATATGTGAGGCATATAGAAGGAATACCACAAGTGTTTTTTTTTGTAAGAAAACTACTCTTTTTTGACTCATAAATCAAAAACTGAGATGAATAATTGAGAATTGAAAACTGAGAATTGATATTATATACTACTTTGGTTATGCACTTGCAGTAATATGAATACTTCACCAAATATTGTGCAATTTTTCAATCATTCTTCTAGAACATAACGGGTTATTTCCTAATAATAAATTAATTATACAAGTGACTGAACCTTTTGCTGTTCAAAGACATCACTAGAGACAGAGAATGTGTAGTGACAAAAACAGCTATTTATACACAACCAAAAAATATGCGACGACTAGAGGGCGTTCGTCAAGCTTGTTCTCTCAGAAAAATGATTTCTGAGCTCTAGATGGGAATCGAACCTGCAACCTTCTGATGACCGGTGAGATGCTCTAACCATTGAGCAACCACGACTCAAATGGTGAGCTAGGGTGCAGGTTCATCATATGTGCTGCCTAAGCGGAAGTCACCATATGATAATAATGATGGAAATACTTAAAAGCTGAAAAAGTGCGTTCGATTCCCGTCTTAGGGCTCAGAAATCATTTTTCTGAAAGAACGAGCTTGACGAACATCCTCTAGTCGTCTGATATTTACCAATGAATGCACTTTCTTTTCAGCATTTAAGTATTTCCATCGTTATTATCATATCATGAGTTCTGCTAAGGCAGTACATATGACGAACCTGCACCCTAGCTCACCATCTGAGTCGTGGTGGCTCAATGGTTTGAGCGTCCCACCCGTCATCAGAAGATTGCGGGTTCGATTCTCGTCTAAGGCTCAGAAATCATTTTTCTGAGAGATTGAGCTTGACGAATGTCCTCTGGTCATCTGATATTTACCAAGCTCCCACATGAACGCTCTTTCTGTTCAGCATTTAATCACAAAAAATAAGCATAGAAATAAATTAAATGCTCATTCTGTCTCCTCATTTGCTTCAAGTCTCCAATGATGTTGCAGAATGCCAAAAAACTTACACCTTCCCGACTGTATGGGTCCTCAGCAACCTATTGAGACAGCTTTAGTATTTTACTCTGGCTAACAATCAGGAAAGAGTAAAAAGATTTGTATGATTATTACTGTAACAGCTGGGTTATTTGGCCATGCTTGATTTTAAATAAAATTTTAATTTCCAAGTTTCTTATTAATTGAATTTTAATCATGCTGCAAAAGGACTATCAATTTCTACATTTTTTTTCTTATCTGGTTCAACTTATTGTTTCATTGTTTGAACAACCTAAGTTAAATTTTATCTGCCAAATAGAACCATTGAGAAGTATTGGGGATATTGAAATCCCTATTCAGTGAATAAAATTTAAGTTGGGTGTATTGGAAAATAAAATTTAGGTTTGGTTGGATGGTATTGTTCACTGGTTAGGACTTATCTACTGGACAAGCTATCCTGAGGCTTTGAACAATTGACTGTAGAAGAACAACGTCATTAGATCTGGGTTTTAGTACAGTAAATCCAAGAGCTGCTGATCCAAGGCTTATCTGCTTCAATAATCAGTCAGTTGACCAGTTTTTTCAGTTAACAATACCTGTACCTGTACAATGGTTAAGCACCAGTCAATACCCTTAATTCCTTGGTGACCACATAGTTTGTTTTTGAACCATAAGACTTCAGTATATTACTCTGGCTAACATCAGACAATTTTACTGGTCAATTTTAAGGGGTGTATTCTTGGGCATAAGGGAGTTAAATGTGACAATATAATTTCAGAGAGATAATTCTTCTCAAATAATTTGACTAGATATTTTAAATCAAAGTAGCTCATACTGTATTCAGTGTCATTCAAAAATGCTCAATCTTTATTTATCTCATATTTATTTTTTTATTTGACAAACTTATTTGCATAAATAACATTATTTCATTCTAAAAATTAGGATATTATCAAGATCATAATTATTAGTTACCTTGATATTATTTGGTTATAACCATACTGAAAGTCTCTCCCTTGTTTTTTCTTAACTGGATATACTAGCTGGTTTTCATGGAAATATAGAATTTTTTGAAGAGAGGCCAGATCTGGTCTCAGTGCCAGCAGTTCAGCTAAGTTCAGAACAGAACTTGCAAATATTATCCTAAACAGATAAGATAAAGAAGTTTATAATGACTGGGCATTCATTATATATAAATGATTTAAATATCATTATTTTTTCTCACTTTATACTCTAAATCATCTTTTGACTTAATAGAATTATGATTAAGTTATGACTGAGTTCAGTATTGTAGGGTATGAATTTGGGCTAGGCAGTACTAATTTTATTTTGTATTTTCTCAAGATTGAAAGTGGGATCAAGAGAAAGCAAAAATGAAATTGTACCATTATAACATTGATCAGCCATAAAGTAGATGGACCATTTCTTGGATGTTACTATCAAAAGCAAGAGCACTGGAGCTTAACTTTTACTAGGTTTGAACTTGATCAGAGCCTTCTATGTTGGCATTTTGTACTTGTTTATAATACATTCAGCATGTTTTTACCAGTAGGCTTCCAATAGCAAGTGAGTTTATTTCACAGCCATGGAAGTCTTGATTTTTTTTCATTTAGGATTTGACAGAAATTAAAATAGAAGGGTTAATTTTAACTTTATTTTAATTCTGCTTTTCAGATATTCAGTATACAGTAAGCCTTTAAAACACAAAATAAAACTGATGTGGTCTAATGGTAAGATTTAGTGTCATTTATCCCAAGACAAGTCATTCATTACAAGTGATCAGTGACCTTAGCTCACTGATTGCTCGGCCTTTTTGTAGCCCCCAGCCACCAACTTGCCCCCTCACACTTGCCAGTTTTGGCTTTCTCCAGTACAATAGTTTTTCTGAAATATATCCTTGTAAAAAGCTAGTACACTTAATATGAAATCAAGGGGTTTCAATGACGAGCTAATTAGCAGTACAACAAAGCATGTTTTGATGTACAGTAATGGCCATCGGTAGCTACAGTATCCCAGAGTGCTTACTATTTTTTCAGTTGGCATCAATTTTTCACTGATCTTGGCTGCTTCCAAAATTTCAAATCCCACAAGAGGCGATGAAACACCATCAGTCGATGAAAACTTTAATTAACCATATTGGTCCACCTTTGGTGATTTAGCTTCCCTTAGCAAGTCCTTAAAATCGGCCCACCTTGTTAACACTAGAAACTATTGCAAAACAATTATCTACTGGACATACACACTTAGTAAACTTTCAGCTCAGTTGTTAAACCTTTAAGGAAGTTTTCTTACAAATCTCAAAATACCCCCTGGTCCCACAGACTCCCAAAGTAAATCAACTGTACATGTTATGTAGATATTATATTATGAAATGATAGGCTTATTAACTCTTGGCAAGCATATGGTACCTGTATGATGAACTAGAAGGAATATTCTGAGCAAAATACAGAGAACTGGTCCGCATTCTCCAATGCCATTTTTTGGCTGGCAAGGTGTACACACAACAACCATCAATTTTTTGTGACAGTAAATCAACTAATTGCTTGTGTGAACCTCCATAAAAAGGTTCAATGATCAAAGTCTCTGGTTCTTTCGTGTTTTCCATTTCATTTGTGCAATAGATATTGTCTATAACCCACTATTGTCCCATTGGGTAAACTTTGCACGACTGTTCGCTCAAAGTTTTTAAAAGGTGCGTTACTCGTTGCCATCTCTTGTAAATATTGTGGGACAAATTGAAGTCGGCATACTTTACGCATGCGTCACATGCCCCAACCTGGCGATCATACGGCTTTTAAATGGCGAACGCACGAAACCCAATTTAAACAAATTCAATACCAATAGGAATGGCGTCTTTCCAAGCACTTGAGTTTCCCTTTGATTCAGAAGAGGAATTTGAGTTAATCCTGGGGGAAAGTTTCCTTTCAAACCGACCAAATACGGGATTCCATACAGTTCGATGTAAGATCAAATAATTTTTCTTATTACAAACATCTATTGGTTTTTAACAGGTTTCATTCAAATGTTGTGGTCCGTTTACTACAGCACAGCTTGTTTATGCTATTGCACCGCACTTTTGGGATTTTCCAGCTCTGGGAGGATTTTAAGTTTCAGGAGGATACAATTTAACAAATACTGTAGGAAATTGTTTCTTTGTTGTTGAATTGTGATAATAGTAACTCGATTATCGTCGGTACAGGCAACCCCGGGTGCCTACCCACCTGCCAACCTGGGTTGAGTTTTATGATGAAAAGACTCAGCATTTTTCCATACTGCATTTTTGATTTCTTTTGACAAGTGTTTGAAACATACAATAATTGCATTTGAATGAAATATTGGGGCAATTGTTGAATACCCATCCACATCCCTAATTGGTATCCCAACCCTAACCCCAACAAAAACCCTGAACGTAGCAACTGAACGAATTTACAACCTAGCTTACACAATAACTTCTACCCAATAAGTGGGTTAATTGCAAACAGCAGCCTTTGGGGTTACTTAACCCAAACCCTGACCAGAAGTAGATATGCAGGTTTTCTATAATTAAGCTGAAATATTTACTAATAAAAGAACAGCTGAACTTCCCTGTCTGCAGGGTCTACATATACATAAACTGTTCAAATTGATCTTCACCTTAAAAAGAAATTTGGTAACAAGATGTGGGTGGTACCTATTAATGCCTTTAATGCAATTATTTTTGATACAGTTCATTACAAAACAGAATACATGTACACGTACCTATAACACAATCCACACTTCCCATAACAGCCTACAAAGCTTAACGGTTAGTTGACTGCCAAAATAATGTAGAAAAAATCTAATGTTTCATGCTGTGCATGTAAAAATCTCAAAGCATATCAACAAGATGTGTTTGCAGCTTGTTTGTAGCATGTCTGTGAACAAGTTGTAACAACACTGTTACTTGGACAAGCCACTACAAACATGTTAGAATCAAGCTTTTAGTACATTGTTTGATCGTACCAATGTTGTTAGTCATGTTCAACTTGCTCCAGACATGTTACAACAACTTGTTACAGTACAGGTACATGTATGCCAAAGTCATCAAGTTGTCAACAAGTTGTTGTTGATGTCAACAAGAAGACCATGTAGCTGCTCAAACTGTAGGTCAAACACAGGATTTAAGCAGGAAGATTTTCTTTTGCATTTGTGAGGCCCTTTGTCAACAAGTGAAACATGTTCATTGCAGGGAGTGAAATGTGTTCACTCCTGACCAAGGGCCTTAGCTCAAAATGTTAGATTTTTTCTGCAATACTTAAGTTTGGCAGTCTACCAACCTTTGAATGTACTGCACAACGCACTGGATAATTAACTTCTGACTTTAATATTGATGCTCTTTGGTTCAAACCATTTAGATTAAGAGTATAAGCTGGCAATCCACTAAGCTTCAACAGACATGTACATTATACATGTACTGTACATACTATAAAAGCAGTTCAAGCTCACAGTATATACTATTTTTACATATAAGTATCAGCTTAAATAACCTACTGTAGGTAGTCTGCTTCACAGCCATTCTTAGTGTTAGGCTCCCTTGCTCCCTCCCCACAAACAGCTGCTTACTGCAGTGCTAAATCCCATTCCCATTGTGTAGCCAACCATAGCTCTAGTACACCAAAATCAGGTACTACAGCATGCCAGAATGCCAGATGTGATTGTTTACATGCAAAACAAAATGATCCTATGGAGAAGTATTTTTCCAAGTTGCTAGAAAATTTTCAAGTGCTGATTTTCGTGGTTACCAGAAGAATGTGGTGATTACTTGTACATTTATAGAAATGAAACAATATACAATATCTTCATAAATTTGCCAACAGGCTTTCTTAAATTGCTCCTGTTTTTCTCAGTAACATTGCTGTAAACTTTATTTGGAGTTTTGTTCATGCCCTTTTGAACTGTTGACGCTTGGTGAGCACTATTAAGCAAATGGATCCTGAATTTGGCATGAAAACTAACAGACATGGCCCTGACATGCCTTTTTCCTGTTTCCTGTCTTAGCTAACACAGTGAGAATGGAATTTAGCACTGCAGTATGCAGCCATTTGTGGGAGGGAGGGTAGGATCAACACTAAGAATGGCTGTGATGGAAAGAGAGAAGGAATTAGGAGAAGCATTAGTGAGTAAGAGAATAAATGGGTATCCAGAGATAAGAATCAAAATAATGTTTAAGAAAAGGACCTAATATTGGCAATAAAAGTTATTGCCCGGCAAATAATTCTTAATAAGGCCATCCTTTGATGGTAAGGGTTCATCCCTTTGAGGAGTAAAATACTTAAGTCCAGCATTGCTCTTTTCTTTGATGTGTTAGTATCACATCATACTAAGTGGAAATTTCCCGTCACCAGACAAAACTTGCCATATGCAGCCTATGCTTTTGTACTGTACACAAACAATGACATTTGATGTAATTACATGCATAACTGTAACTATTCATTGCATCACATGCCAAGTTTTCAAAACCAGATTATGTGTATACAGTATAATTATGGGTTGAAAATCCCCAGGCTCTGTTGTAAGTCATCTTGACAAGCTACATGTAAACATCATCCCATGCATGATAATTATCACACTTAGCTATAAACATATATACCATTAAGTTTTCAGCAGTAAGTTCAGTCCACCAACATTACCAGTTGTAGGAAATTGACAACCCATGATACTATAATAACCAGTTAAAGTAACCATGAGAAAATTGCCCTAGCCACATCTTAGAAGGCATTCATTTGAATACAATTTAGGAACACATGGAGGGTTCTACATGTATATTAGTTGTTTTCCCAGAGCAGGACACTGTCATTAATAATCACATGTATTTGCTGTATTATTGTACTATACTGTATTAAAACATTAGAGTTGCAATAGGGGGAGGTTCGACCTTGAACTTATATTGTTTTGTAGTTTGTGTTTGGCCTTTCCTGTCATTTGTGTGGTGGAATCAGTCATGAAAAATATTTTATGCTTGTTTTTTTTTTCAGATGATTTTAAACCAGCATCAGTTGACACATCCCAGCCTGGAAATCTTGAAGTTGGGGGTGGAGGAGAAGTAACTGTTTCTCTTCCAAACATACAGGTACAGTGGGTAACATCCTGTACAGTAGATATCATACAAATGTTATAATTATTATCATATTTGCTGCAGATATGTTACTTGCTTTTGTGAAGGAGGAGTTCTTACTCTGAGGTCCCGAATAATAGTATAGAGCACAGTTACAGTACAGGGTGGATAACAGTTCCAAAATTAATAATAGTACAGGGCGAAATAATAGTGTAGAGTGGAAAAATCTCAAAAAGTCAATAAAAGTATAGGATGGAATGATAGTACAGTGTGGAAAAGTCCAAAATAAGCAGTACAAATAGCATGTGGACCGCAAACAGCTTGAGAAAACAAGAGCTGTATACCGGTAGAGTTGGGTAAGGTCATGTGCGAACAATTAAATTATTCCATAATTGCGTAGTAGCACAATAGTCAATAGACATTTTAAATAAATGACAACTCTCTTTATTTTAAAAGCAAACATGTTTCAGCATACCTATGCCATCTTCAGTGCCAAGTGAGTAAAGTATTTACATACAAGACAATATATAGTGTTACATGATACTTGATACAAGAATAGACTAGAATGATGGAAGCTATTTACAGTAGTGATGCATAAA
>JBAHVQ010217137.1:0-11445 GCA_036872915.1 Nanipora kamurai
CTTGTCCGGTATGGTTCGTCGCTCGGAGTAGCATTAACATCATTATTCTTCACCCGAGTTCATCTTCTACTCTAGCGAACCAGAGTAAATGGTAAAATAAATATTTGTAACCATTCCTCGTATTTTAAGGTTTGGTGTGACATGAGCACTGACGGAGGAGGTTTTATGTTAATTGGACGAAAGAATAATTCTATTATATTGACTGTCCCATCCAATGATTATCCGGTCGAACCATCAGGTGACCCTCATTGGTCTAGTGCGCTTGGCGACGCTCCAATTTTGGACTTTAGGGTTCAAATGGCAACTAGCGAAGATTTCATGGACACAAAAGCACACTGGTAACTAATTTTCAATCTTATAATTATAACCGTAGTTCACAAGAGGTTGTTTGATTTAAGGATATATTATTGTACATGGTTATGATATACCGTACATCACAATTTTACTGATAGAAGAAGAATAATTGAAGCAGGAACTGCACTAAGAGTACAGCTTCTGCAGATATGCTTTCCTGATATGGGAAAACGGAGTTCGGCAAATATAAATTCGCCCTGTTTGATAACTTTTCTGCACTTTGTCACTCTTAAAGGTCTTTTAGACTACAGTCTAAACGTCAGTTAAAAAATCTTTTGGTAATTAATCGTGGAGGATGTGGACGATTATCAGCGGGAATTGGAAACATTGCATACGTGAAAGATTTGGCCACGGGAACCATTGTAACCACTAGCCTTCGGTGCGCAAAATTTGGGTTTGGCCATCACCCGTTGACTGGAATTGGATGGGTGTGTGTTACTTTCTTATTTCTCTACTTTTGATACCAAAAAATTCAGTATAAATATTTTCATGAAAACTTGCTCTAAACCTTGAATTTTACCTTATGGTCCATGCAGCCTTATTTCTTTTACAGACCATGATGAACTCTTGCTTACAAAAGCCATGCCACAGGGGGTTTGCCTTTCATCATAAAATCCCAGTTCAAATGGACACTTCTGGAGCTTTCAGGTAAACTATTTCATATTCATTGGCTTACTTTAATTAGCTAAGACCACAAATAAAGAAATAAATATTTAGCCAGATTAGAATGCCCTATTGGAATATGGGAATGCAGTAAAAAAGATTAGGCTTTATTCTTACGTGTACCTCTTATCATATCTTACACATTTTACTGATTATTTCTGTTTGTCTCAACATAAATTTTATTGCATCAAATTGAGCGAATCGTTACCGGGTATGTCTTAATTTAATTTAATCAATTACAATTATTTGGATTTTTGTAATAGCTACAGTGTATCAGGAAAGGTCTCTGGAATTGACTATGATGCAACTGCATTTGTCGGCTGTGACAATGGGCAAGTAAGTTCTATTTATAACGAAAGCTATATTTCGTTTCCTACGGTTATAAATCTAACATTTTCGTATTAAATTTAACTTTGCTTCTGTATATTTCAGTGCTGTGGTTGTTATGGACCAGTAGGTGGTACCAAAAATTACTGTACCAAAGAATGCCAGCCTCTGAACGGGGGAACTATCACCACTAAAGTATTTACTTGGTTTTGGGTGCGGTCAACCCTTCCTAAGAGAGTTTGGGACAAGTGTATGGAGTATAAAGTTACAAAGGATAACGGAAAGTTTGTTTGGTACAACTTACTTGGTGGCAGTGTAATACCAACTAAGGTTAGCCAAACATAAACGAAAAACAGTGCTTAAATACCTGTGCAAATAACCAGTTATAAAATTTTTGAAGATATATTCTAAGTATTGTCCGTTTCGTGTAATTTTTAAAATCTTCGTGTGGATGATAAAGATATTTCTTTAACTTTTGGATTGCTTTCTTATTCAAGGGTCGTTGTAATAAGAACAGTATTCTTTTACATGATGGAGTAAGTTTATACGTAACATTTCATATTTAATGTTACTATGAATTAAAAAAATCCCCAAAACCCGTAAAACCTAAGACGAATAGGTAATAAATCAATTAATCCGATGAATTTAATGTGAAAAAAGTCCATATGTTGCGATTCATATTTAGCATTATCATGAATTAAAAAGAATAAAATACACAAAAACCTAACATGAAAAGCTAATTAATTGAATAAATAAGATCAATTTAATATTTTATCCAAACTGTCTTTCAATCTGATATAAGCTGACATATCTTATCTGTTTATTTTGCAAATTCTAAAAATAACCTTTAAAATGGGAAATGACGTTTCTTATCTTCCATGTTTTGATTTCATTTTTTTTTTCAACTAAAATTCTGATCAGATTGTTGTAGTTCCGAATTCCGCTGTTGCTAAGACAATCCCATCGATTGCCGGTTTACTGGCATATCACAAGGACAGCAACCAACTATACGTAAGAGCAAACAAAACATGGAAACTCATACCCCAAGAGAAAAAGGTGAGATAGGATATTATCAAAAGAGTATGCTAAACAAAAATGATGTGCTAGGATTTCTCACGTAGAGTGGATGAACAAAACACACATATTTATCAATTTTATTCATAAATAGTCAAATATTTTCCATTATATTGTTTTATTTTTCCTCTACTCTTCACTTCATGCTTTCTGAAGAGATTTAATCAGATTCTTCTGCACAGGTTTTTCAAGACGTGGCTAAAGTGGTCAAACCAACCTTGGAACAATTTAGGAAAAGCGTGGAAAACTCGAATAAGAATGTATGGCATAAAAGTTGGTAGCGAGATGTAGACGTCAAAAGTGTGTTTAATCCCTTATATGTTGGTCTCTCTCCATAAATATTTTTCCCTCAAAAATGATTCTTTTATGTCATTTACTTATGTTTAGATGAGCATGGTGAACCTGAAATTGAGTCTACTGGGAAGATGGATAAAAAATATGAATCTAACTCTGCGTAAGTTGTCTTTCCATCATGTGCTTACAGATTTAATTTACAATAAATTGTAAAAAAATAATGAATTGTTAAGTGCATACCGATATGAACGACGGAATTGTCGATTTACGAAAATAACTTGTTAGAGCCGTCCCTCCTAACTCGAATCGTACCTTAAAAATAGCCCGAAGACGCCTCTACGACCGTCGCATTCGATACAAAATGCAAAATTGTTATAAACAATCCTAGAATCCTACTAAAGTTTAAAATCACGGCGGTCAAATATTGACAAAAAATAAACAAATACCAAAATAAACAACAAAAGAAACTAAAGGAAACTATTTCACATTACTACTAAACTATTAAACACATTACTAAACTATTAAATTGCCTTCGTCGGATAGCTTGGTCGTTTGTCGAACGGTAGCGAAAACAAGTCCAATACGAAAATCGTAAGGAAAAATCGTATGGAGAAGAAGGCGTTCAAAATTTTTACCGCTATCTGCATGCTTGGTGTGGAAAATTCACTGCTCCGCCAAAAGTTGAGGCTTCTATTTTAATTTTTTAATCAGATTGACTCCTTCCTTGCCACGGCAGACTTTCATTACTTTGCTAAGGCTAACGCCAGACGATTTTATCCGTCAAAGGGAGAGATGTAGCAGTAAAGGAGTTAAATAATTTTGATGGCTTTAGTTTGGAGTTTGTTGTGCAGAAGTATACAGGATCGTCGTGAATTATTGGACGCATTTTTTCCTACGAATTGATTCTATGATTTGCGCGTTAGGATGATCAGATTATATTATCCTATTTCAATGCAAAATTTAAAATATGTTGATATCGACAATGTACCATTTGTATACAGAAAAAAGCCGAGAACTAAATCTAAATGAATTAACCCGGCTCTACGATCTAGTTCTGTTACATGATATCAGAATGCCTATGAATAAGAGTTTTATTGAAGGCATTTCAACTTCTGCATATAGAGGTGAGATAATGTCACCATCCTAAAATCAATTCGCGAAGAAAAAGGGTGTCCAATAATTTAGGAATGATTCTGCATACTTTGTTTATGCCAAAATGTCTGCTGATTCTTCCGGCGATGTCAAGGATGTTTTTATACATGATTACTGTGGAAGAAATAATGAAAACGTCAATCACACCTTGCTGAACAATTAACTTGCTATAGTTGCTCGAACCAATTGGTAATTTTATTGTTTCTTAAGGTTTTCTGACTAGTCCTCCAAATTACCCTGGATGTTCTCAATATACGTGGCTTAAGGATGCAAATCGGAACGAAAAAGACACTTCTAGCACTGTTCTTTGTGACAACAGTCTTTCCACTGGGTGGTATAGATTTGGAGGTAGGGCTGGAACATGGTTACCGACTACTTGTGTACCTGAACACCGGTGTGGGACTCATGCACCTGGATGGTTGAAAGGTTCACATCCCTCTGTCAGTGATGGAAAAGTCACCCGCACAGTATGCTTTCACTGGGACAGCTCTTGTTGCAAATGGTCAACAAATATCAAGGTTTTGAACTGTGGACTTTTTTTTATCTACAAACTGGGCGTACCACCAAATTGTAGTCTTAGATATTGTGGCTCGAACGTTCTAAGCTGAAAGTGTTAACATTGAATTCATTTGATCCACGATGATTCAATTAAGAGATCGAAACACTATTGTCTGGTTCCCTGTAGCGGCTGTGTTGAAAACATAACCTTAATGCTCTCTTTAAGTCGAAGAACTATTTTCCAAACCAATTTAGTCATGTCGACGCTGCGCAATCACTAAAAAAGGGCGGACAAAAATGTGAGGTCAAACTGGTATTTAAGAAATATCAGGCACATAACAGCATAAATAACACTATACGTCATTTTTAACTTTGCACCCCAACAAAGTCGCAAAAAATGTATATTGTCCTATACTATTTAAGAAGTCGCCCTGTTCTCTGTGATATTGATCAATATCTCATACCTACCGTCGACTTCGATGGCCTAGTTTCATATATCATAAAAATTCTTTATCGTTGTTCAATTCATTTGAAATCACAGCAACTAATGCTACTTGAAATCCTGTGGTAAAAGCTATCTTAATGTTTAGCTTACATTAGTTGTTTTCAGAGAGTTTCCGAATAAATTGCTCTGATAAATACCCGCGATGATCGTGAAATTTCACTATAGTTTCGTCGTTGGGTCGGAAGCGATTTTCATAGTGTGTGTAAACAAATTCCCAACGCTGCCAGGTGAATAATCGGACATGGTTTCACGCTACTCTAGTTTGAAAAGTTTTGAACGTAGCTTACAAAACTACCGTTTATGACCCAACGTTTCGACCCTCCTGTCTAGTATCTTCATCAGGGGTGATTAATCTGTACATGAGGTCCCTACTTATATCCTTAGAAAATCACTGATGACGTTATCTATTAACTCTTTGCTTCCCATGGGAGATGGTTTCCATCCCCATGCTGAATTTTTCGAATTACGTCATATAAAACTGGCGTATAAAACAAATAAAAATTGACGATCCTATATTATCCATCAATGCCTTGAAAAAACAAAATTAGGAAGCAAATACGCATCCGGTAATAAACCATCATTATCGCGATTCAATGCAGCGGGGACGCAGTTGATATGTCACGCCTCCAGACAAGGAACCTATTAAAAGAATCTTTGACAGTTTCAACGTTAAAGTTGCCCAAAAGCCATTCTTGACGTTGGGACATGTATTTGCAAAGCCTAAAGCTGCAACACAATGTTCAATCCTTCTTCAGTTTAATTCGCTTAATTTACCGTTTTCGATGTTCTATTTAATTTGGCGTCATGAAATATATAACGAATTTTTAAAAGTACTAACACATAGTTATTTCTAAATTTAAATTTTCATAACGAGAGATTAATAAATCCTTGGTCTTTCATTGGTGAATACTAAGAGCACTTAATGGTAAGAATTAATGATAATATTTAGTAATTTGTTACGGACAAACCATTTCCACATACCTGTTCAAAATGCCAGGCTTGTTCGAAGGCAGTCACATTTGAGATCTTGAGTGTACTGATTCGACTAAATAAAATCTATATATACATATATGTACGGCGACCAATGACATTTGTATGGTCCGAGATTGATAGGTACCTGATTTCTGATTGGCCAACCTTAAAATAACTACAATATTTTAAACCAAAACTCTTTGGCTCAAAAACTATTATATAGTTGGAGTCCAGTAAGCTGTGGGTCCGTTCAAGCCATAAACCTGTATAGTGTTCAAATAAAGGTTATGATACAGAAGTTTTCTATAAACAACTACTGAGAACGAATTTATGTGATTATCAAAAATTCTGAGAAATGTGGTACATACCAACTGCAGGTACCATGTAGAACTTAAATTACCTATTCCCAATTTTAGTATTTCGTCAATATATATTCTAAGCCTCTTCCAGGCATTCTAACATGCTCGGAGTGCAAAGGTAAAGATGGACTTCATCCTAAGAAATAAATTTCGCACAGACAATGGTAAAATAAACAAATTCAAGCAAGCTGAAGAAGTTACAATACCTCATAATTTTTATCAATTATGTCTGTCCCGTAGCACATAAAGAAATAACATACACTAACACGTTAGCAATTCATTATTGCTTTGTGTTCCCAATCTTGTGTAATTTTAATTTTGTACTTTGCTTATCTATGCGATAATCCGTGGTTGGTGGTATCGAGAAAAAAGAGTCTTAAGTTGATGATTACCAAACTGTTTCATAATTCTTAACACAACCAGCGTTGAAATTAAGCGCCAGTTGAGATAAATACTCTACATCTGTGGCCGGACGTTTGGCTGACAGACATTTGGCCGACAGACATTTGACCGACAGACATCTGACCGACAGACATTTGGCCGACAGGACATTTCACCGACAGACAGTTGGCCGACAGGATGTTTCACCGACACGAGTTTAAAATTTATAAGAACGTACGTTGACATCTACGAACATTTTTCACGCATTGCTTGCAGACTATTTTTAAGTAACTAAGTAACTGGATAATGCTAGCAATTAATTAAGCTATATTAGAATTTACATGATTTACAGATTATGTGCAATAGCACGTAAAAATTTCAAAAAGCTGTCGGAATTCAAATCTAAGTCCCTTACAATTTCTTTAAGTCTCATGTTGAGGGTTTGATATATTGTCTTCGGTGGGCCGACGGAGACTCCAGCAGATAGCTGCTCCAATAAAATTTCGTTGTTGGCTTGTTCCTTCCGTATTTTATTTACAAGCCTCCGGATAGTTGGGTGGGTAATGCCAACGCGTTGATCAAAGGCAAGGTGTTGAAAATATCAGTTTAATATCCTTACCGAATTTATGTAACTTCACCTTGAAAATGTTGCGCGTTGGTAACGAAACGTCAGTAAAGCTTTTATAAAATTAACATGTCTTCTATTTCTCTTGTATGATTCGTTCATGGCTATTCATATTAGAATTTTGAGCTGGGCTCTAATATTCATACTTAGATTACGATTTCTGCCTGGTAAATCTCTGGTGAATGTTTTAACAATACCTATGAGTGGAGGCCTTGTAACGCTGACTTGAAGTCCGAGTATTGTAGGTATACTGCATCTGTATCCTCACCTTATTCATCTCAGCCATATCTTTAGATATTTTGAGAGCTCATCGCCAAATAGTTCTGTGGAAAGTTTTATTTCCTCTTTACTTAGTCGTGTACATGATGGTTTTAAGTCTTGTTTTATTAACTCCCGCCTTTTTCTATTCAGCTCGTAATGGGTATTGCTCAAAAGAGCAATGGCATCCATTATGTTGTGCAAAATTTGTCTTGTACTGGTAGTGTTTCCTGATTGAATTTAACGAGCTTCCCGCTCAAATTACACAAGGCGGTCAAGCCCTGTACGAGTAGCCCCTGAACTTTTTGAAACGCTAAATTAACAGTTTAGTTCCAACGTGGCAACAAGTGCCATACACTTTTTCATTTACACTGGTAACAGCCAGAAGTTTGATATTTTTCGTGACTAGATGTTATGATCATTGGCACTCTCTTTAACCAGCTCTGCAGTTTTGACCTAGATAGCTGAGGATTTCGTGCTCGTTAACAAGCCCTGGGTCAGGCTATCTATAGATCAGTTTGATTTTGAGTCTTCATGCCGGAGCGTAACTCTCAAGTCGTTTCTGTATAGATACCATGTTGTTTGTGTCTGTCTCGAGTCAAGGATTTCAATGGTTTATTAATGTCCCTTGTGGTGTATGTGCATTTGGTTGACAGATTCTGTTTTGGGTTACTTGCTGAGATGTTGGTTTTATTGTTAAGATAATTTCATTTCTTTGCAAGAAGATAGTTTAATATGATTATCTAAATCATGTGGCTAAAAGAGAAAACAAATCGATGAGACATTCAAAGAGGAAATTCAATTTAATTTTAACCCTGCACGTGCTTCAAGCAGTTAAATACTAAAATACCCTTCGAGTTCAAATAGGACTTCTAAGTACAATACAGCCTTCAGTACTCTACCCTGGCTAATGACAGAAGATTTTTATTCAAGCAGAAAACCCAGAAAAAGATAAAGTTGAATTGAAATAAATTATGATTTTGAAACAAATGACTTACTTTGGTTTAACATCTAATAATTTACATTTTTAATTATTTGCCTTTTCAGTAATTGCTCTGTTATGAAGTGGACTGTGGAACATGATGTTATATTTTGCAAGGAGGTCCTGGTATCAAGACTGTTTGAAACCAGAAAGAAGTCAGCAGAAAGGGGACAAGTGTGGCAAGCAATTGCTGAAAGATTAGAATAAGTTGATCATTGCTGTTTTCGTGTAGACCAATGGTCTGTCAGGGATAGACTGAGAAAGTTGCTTTTGCAATTTCAAAAGCAAGACCGGCAGGAAAGAAATGCCAGTGGAATATCACCAGAACAAACTGAACTGAATGAATTGCTTGAAGAAATAAATGCCACAGAGGAAGCATCTGATGCCTTAGCATCAGGTACTCAACCAGAAGGAAAGAGAAAAGCAGAAGCAGATAAGGTAGCAGCAGACTAGATGAGAAACAGAGCTATGGAAAAACTGTCCGAGACCAAAAAAAAGGAGTGAGAATGAACAGGGTGGTCCTAAACGCAAAAAAGAACGGGAGGGTATTCGGCTTTGGAATATTTGAGAGAAAAGAGTGAAAGGGAAAAGGAGATAAAATAAGATGCAAACAGATTGGAGCAAAATCGCCAAGCAATGGAAAAGCAGAAGATGGATGCTTTTATTAAACAACAGAATGACGTGTTGGCTTCTATCATGGAAGCCCAAAGACAACAAAACCAGCAAATGCAAGCAAACCAGATGCTTTTAATACAGCAACAGCAACAGCAGGGTCAAGCTTTAATGGGCCTTTTGGCTAAACTTGTGGATACATGATGTCAAAATTGTGAACCTTTTTGTAAACATTTCAACATTAGTTTATGGTATCAAAAACTAGCCAGACTATTCAATAATTTTAGTATTTTATAAAAGGTTTTTAAGGTATTTAATTATATTTGTTAAATTGTTTCATTTAAAGAAGTATTGTTGTTGGTAAATGGAGAATTTAAATACATTCATGACTTGATGGTGGAATTGTCCAGTGTTACTGTGTCAGTAAAATGCTGAGAGATTGTCTTGGCAAGAATGGGTTAATAGCTTACCTTACACAAAATACAGAAACCTTGGTTACTTTTATTTAACAAAGGGCATAAGATTTAACTACAATACTATATGATCTCAATTTGCATTGTCCAAGTAAGATGGCATAGCAAGTCAATACACAAAAGCATATGAAGTGCAAAAACAGTCTCCACCAAATTTCATATTTCACCTGATATTTCTACTTCTCTTGGTTTTCAAGTGATATAAAAAGAATTGTCACTGCCTTCCAGAACAATGGAAATTTCATACCCTGTTATATATAAGTACATGCATGTATTATTCTAATGGTTGTTGTATATTTGATTATTTCTCATTTTTTTACACTCTAAGACACAAAGAGCTTACTGTAAATATTGTCAATGGTTAAGTTTTAAAATGATTAAGCAAAATAGTTCTGAATATTTGGAGGCTCTAGCTCAAAAAACTTTGATGTTGAATTTTTCTGCAAACAAGTGAGTGCATTCCTCAGAATGGCAGCTAGAATATACATTTTACCAATGCTACTTAAGCCAATTTTTAAATTCTTCTTAAAGTCCAAGAACTTAAAATAGTTTACAATGTCACCAAAGATCCATTCCACCGACACCCTGACACCACTCATAGACTCATTAAATTCTTCCATCTCTGGTATCGATTGGTGCTTGCAGATGGACACAAAGAAGATAAGCAGGGTCACCATATAAGCATACAGGTTGTCTGTCCACAAAGGCATAATCCACCAGCACAACAGCATCATGTCTTTTACCTTCTAAAAATAGAACAAAAGTCGAAATAATAAATCAATTTTGGTACACTTTGATGTAAGAATAAAAGTTTTATTTTTGCAGAGGTTTTATCCCTAAAACTACATACTTCATCAGATCAATTAAATTTATTTTATCTATGAACTGAAATTTAGTTAATGCCCTGAATCAGAAGTAACAAATTTCAGGAATACAAGCTGAACAAAATAAACCAATTTATCCACATAATCTGTAATATATGACATATTATAAAATATATATATTATATATATGATATACAGACAATGTAAATATATTATGTCGTTTATTACACATTTTATACACACATATATATTACACCAAAATTAAATTCACTAATATAATCTCTATTCTTTGCTATGAAAACAAGCCAATTGACGTCTATATTTATTTATAAACAATGTAAATTACACACCTACTGGTCCAAACATATTAGCAATGAGGCCATTCAGTAGTGTCACCGACTGGAACTTTAGAGCATGAACTCTCTTGTGGCCATTGTAAACCGTCCTTTGCATTTGGCCAGGACGACATTTGTTTAACCGTCCCATTGATAAAACCAAAACAGTTTTCTAGAGCAGCTCCTTTTCGATGAACTGCTTCTGTGTATTATTTAAGACATAGGCCGTGGACTGGGGGGCTAAAAAGTAGGCGAAAATTGAGTTTTGTTGCACATCATTTAAAACTAATTAATTCTTTCATAAACTTATTAAGAAGCAAGTTAATTTAAATAATTAAAGTGTGCACAACAAGGAGAAACGAGGCTTTTACTTACGATGACATCATCTATATATTCGAAGAACAAACATTTTAGAAATGCTTCAAGTTTACAATGGCATGTGATAGACCTACATACAACTAAAGAAAAACTCTTATGCCATGTACCTTCTGCAAATAGGTACGATCAAACAGTTTCAAAAATACTGAGTTAGCACTAATTTATATTGAAAAGCGCTCTATGCCTCTTTCTCCATAGAGGGAAGTTTCCTGGGGAGCAAATTTCCAAGTACAACGGTATGTTTTAGTTCAAAAGTGGTCGTCGCCATCACTTAATGCATCCACAATTTCACTATCATCAAGTGCAGTTTCAGAATGATTGGTGCATTGCTGACAGTGACAAAGGGCGGTACAGGTAAGGCTTTCTCTGAAGCAAGAGC
>JBAHVQ010217159.1:0-11443 GCA_036872915.1 Nanipora kamurai
TTATTATTATTATTATTATTATTATTATTATTATTATTATTATTATTATTATTATTATTATTATTATGATTATTATTATTAATCTTTATTTGAGAAGGTACAATTTTTCCCAGTGGCCCTTACAGATATAGACGTTCTGACTTGAAAGATTTTACATAACTAATCAAAACAATAACAAACAACTGAGTACACGCAAAATGTTCGAGATGATTTACTTCATAATCCAACTTAAGGAAGAAGTGTTTAATTTTTGCTTTAAAAGAAGAAATTGTAAAATTATCGACTATTTTCAATTCAGTGGGCAAGGAATTAAGTGTCTTCAGTGTGTTCGTTAGCACGTATAGTTTATATTAGGGTCAGCAAGATTTAGAAGTTTTCCGAGATATAATTTTACCGATGTTGACAAAACAATAAGTCTTCGTCCTAATTTTACTGTACTGCGGCTGAAAAACGTTACGAAAAAATACCGTGTAGTTGTCATTCGATGACTTCGTCAATTCAAATCACTAAATGATGGTACTTCTCGCTAACACCTCGGGTGATATACGTATCATGCTGAGTGTCTTAACCGTTTCTTTGCCAAAGGGACTTTGACGTCTGTACATTAATAAAATGTTCAGTCGGCAATGGTGCTAAATAAAGGGCTAATCTGTCAGGCTCTGTGAACGCTTGTGTACAATTTAACTTCTAACTTTCAGCAACGGGTAAAAGCAAGAGCGTATGTACCATAGCTGGCACACGAAGTCCGTGACTTTGGTACGCCAACTAATTTAAAGAGCGGGAGGAAAATGACATCTTTTTCATTTTCACCTACAGGCTGATAAGGTGCCTTTTACATGGAAAAAAATTGACGTTTAAAGGAAGTTCTAAAGCTCTTGACAAATGGTACGGGTGAGACCTGTTAAGATTCCCATTCCTAGAGCTCTCCTTGGACTGGACAAAATCGTCTAGCGTTTGACCGAATAAAGTCCGACTCCTGACTAAAAAACACCTGACCAAAAATGTATTGATTTGCTACAAAAACATAAGTTTAAAACCAATCGAAATGAATTACTTCTATGCGTGCATTTATCTACAGCGCTACTTGTACAAAAAAAAACCGAGTTCGGGTGTGCCTTAGATTTGCAACTTCCTAAAACGACTTAGTGTGCAAATGTAACCAAGGGATCTATCGCGATCCCGCCAAATGATAAATGACTCCCAAGTCTGCAAAACTGGTGGCATGAATTTTGTGCACCCAAACCTTGCCGACTCTAATTTCCTAATGCCTCAGCTCTCGTTTCAATATACGCACCTCCTCCAATGGCGGTCCCGGCACAAAACATGAGGGTTGCCAATAACGATGAGCAAAGCCTTTGCACGAGTGACAGCCACGTTGAATCGCTGTAAGGAAAAAAATGTTCGAAACCTTAATCAACAAATGTTGGTTGCTTAATCCGTTACCAATAAATTCAGTCAAGAAAACCAAGTACCTTAGGATTTTTTAAAAACCCAAGTTTGTGAGAGGCGTCGTAATACAGAAACTCGTCACTGCTTCTAACGGTCGATATTATGATGACCTTGCGCTCCTGTCCTTGGAATTCTTCCACAGATCCAACTTTGATATCACGTAAATCATGTCTACCGCGGATCTTTTCACGGATCTTCTGGACCTAGGAAAGGAGAAAAAACCATTTTGTCATCCAAAATTGTCATACGTAATACCACTGCACGAGAAAAATTAATGACAAAATGTTACTTCTAGCTTTGTGAGGGTTTCTGGAAATCCCAAGGGCCCGTAGGCTCGCGGGACGTTTACAAACGTCTGCGAGGTTACAGGGAATAATTAATAGCTAACCGTCAGACATGTCATGGTATTAGTCTGTAATATTATGACGACTGAGGAACAACGAAGCATGTTGTTAAGATGCCCAGGATGAAGACAAAGAAAAAGTTCGGCCGAACTTTTTCTAGTGGGCGGGGTGTGGGATTTGGTTGATCAGTCCGACCCTGTCTAGTCCGTCCTCACCTAACCTGATGTCTTTGGGACCTCTGAATGTCCTGTCAACAGCAGCCGCATGCCGTTCTAACTTTTCCTCATACATGCTAATGAGGGAAAATTAGAGTAAGTACCCTGATCAATATGCATTTGGAAAAGTTAAAATGGGATTCGCTTGTTGATGAGGGCATCCGATAAACATAAGAAACCGAGGTAATCATGGTATGTTACCACATCTGAAAACAAGTTACAATAGCAAACCTAGGACAGTTCGTGCATATTTTGAGGGTCGAGTTTGATACATTCAAACTTGTGGGATTCCTAGTATTAATACAAAGAAGTAACAGTGTACAGTTGTTCTAATTTACATAGTTAGACAATACTTATTCTATTCTTGTTGTATTCTTCTTCTGTTCGTGTCAAGTCTTGAATTAAGGTCTATTCACACTGGACACGAAACCATAACGCCACGCAATTTTTGCAATTTCGAAAGAGAATAAATTCGTCCCTCGAGAGAAGCTTGATAAATAAGAATGACAGGATAACTTGTTGATTCTAGTGCATACAAAACCTCAAAAAACTCATTTCTAGAGTAATTTTATTCGCTTTTAAAAACTGGGAAGTCGCGTCGCGCTACGGTTTCGCGTCCAGTGTTAGTAGACCTTAAGTCGTTTTTATTTTTTTATTAATCCTTTAGCTCGCAGATTTTTCAAAAGAAATTACAAATTATGCAATATATTCATAATCTTTTTGAAAATCTATCCATAAATACAATTTGCATGGATTACATAGTTCAGATATGTACGAATGGGAGCTAAAGAATTAATCGTGAACGGGCGGAATTCTTGTCTTCACCGCAATTTGATTTACAGCAGCAGGTGGGATTTCACAATATCTTGACCATGCTACGAATGTGATATTGTTTTCCCCGCCAGTGTGGTTCCAATTTAGCATTTGAACTTTTAAAAACCGGCTATTTGTGAAGATAACGTCTCAGTTTGAGAAAACGAGCTTGGACGAAGTTTACCAGGGAAAAATGAAGTTGATCACCTAGTTGTGTTAGAAAATAATAATTAGTACCTTATAAACAATTAGCCGATGCGCAGAAGAATGGAAACAATAACTCTTGACAGAATATTAAAAGCAACTGCTGACTGGCCGAGCGTAAGCTCCGTACAGTGAAATATCGGACCGAGAGTTTTAATGCAAAACGAGCGAGCGCAGCGAGGCGAGGTCCGTGCAAGAAAAATAGGTCTGATATTTCAATGTACAGACCGAACACACACACAAGGTCAATAAGATGTTTATCACATGGCCTTGATTAACGGGCTTTTTTCGAAGTAACGATCTTCGAAACTTTCGCTGGGAAAGACAACATCCGGGACAACGGTCCGGATGCGGAAAAAGACGGACCGTGGATTGGATACGCATTTTGATGGATCGTGGTTTAACCAATCAGAAATCGGGATATGAGAAAGCCATATAATCCTCCTTGTTATTTTTTCCCGTTTTTTTTTCCAAGCAATCCTCGGGAATCACGCTTTTTGATTGGCTAACGAGCAGTTAGCATCAGAAGAGTAAGAGCTCCGCAGCTTAAATACACTTTTCAAAATATTAGATTTAACCGAAAAGGTCTTTTTAAGAGAGGTTATGAAAAATTTCCCAAACAAAGTCGGTCGACAAGACGTCGGGTAATGTTTTCCAAGTACAAACCACCTGTTTTGTAAATACCATACATAAAAAGCGCGGATAACTGCTGTTTAGATTATCGCTCTAAGTTAGAATACTAGATTTCTAGGGGTACGAAGGGTAAAATTCTGATTAATGGCTAATGACTGCATTTCTTTAACTGACCAGAAATAAATTCTTTTTCCTGAGATTATAAATCCGCCAAGATTGGCGAACCGATAAAGCTAAGCAAGAACCGTGTTTTCTAGCAGAAGGTGAATAAAAACTATCAACTAAAGCTCCTAAAATAAAGAACAAAAAACCGGTTTTGATAAACGTTGAAAGTAACTAGAAAGCTTCATGAAGGCTTCTTCTCATTAATTTTGCAATAACACTGAATTTAAAGTTTCTTTTAACGAAAAAATTTCTTAAAATCACAGGTTTATTAACTATATGAGTTTATAAATGTCTTTAATTGTATATTTTGAGGGTGAATTTTTCTCAGTTATGGTAAATGTGTAATCATATGGGCTCTCGAAAAATTAAAATCAACCTATCTTTTGAAACGTTTCATAGATTATCCTCGTCGTTTCATATAATCGGTGTAGTTTAGTGAAAAGTTTGAAAACGATCGTAAAATTAGCCATGAGGCGTCTAATATGGTTAATTATAGCTAAGCCGTGTCAGCAGTTGGCGCTCTTGGTAAAAGAAATGTGGCAGGATCACAGTCAATTTGGTGCATGGGTAAAGGGATGTTTGCGAATGCGATTTGAAACATGTCTGTATTTCGTGACTCGTTTCTGTTTGGTGAATCTTGTGTTCAAGTTTCAGCCAGACTTACTGATATCCAGGTTTACTGGACTACTATCACGGTGGCATTCCGCTGAATAACCTGCTGGCTCGGGCTCAAGTTCAGAAACACTGAACCCTTCAGCTTTTTGTCATGTCTCTTTGCATAGTTCCAACATATGTTACCTGGTAACTTGACGCATACCTGTCACAGTGTCCAGCATACTCGTTCTATTCCAAAGGAAGGAACACGACTGGCACTCAGGAATATCAGGGAAGATCATGCAGAAGATGCAAGGCAAAACCAACCTGTTGATTATACGGTGAAATGATCCCAATGTCATCCGCTTTCACCGACATCCCTCCAGCTTTGGCCTCCTTCAAACTTTCAACATAGCCAAGCACCGCGTCAACCTCTTGGGGATTAAAAAATGAAGGACTCTTTTTTTCGCGCACGTCCTTGCCACTTACTCCTTTAAATATCACAGGGAATCCTTTACGTGGTAAGCCATCCCAGTGACAGAAGGATTCACGAACAATAACATCAGCGCATGCTCTCAGTTCATCCTCGTAAAACATCTCGTTGGGCACCTATAACAGGTTTACAAGTCAAAGAACATATCTTCGTAAATAAGCAACGCTATAATTGCGACATAGACCTCAGTGGCTCCAACCGGAGTTCACGTGTACCATACCATACTTTCTCAAGCCGTTTCGCATATGAAACAGTTAATCTTATTGGAGACTGCGTATTTAACACGTGAAATTAACTTTCACAAGTGAATTTGTAATTTCATATGTGTAAAATATGTTTTACCTACCAAAGATTCACCAGTGAAAGTTTGAACCGTGTCGTTTCAGATATATGGATCAGGTATTTTATATTTCAAAGTGTTTAAATTCCACAAATAAAATGAAAAAATTGACGTCTGTGAAAAACAGTTTGACGCATGTGAAATGTCATGGATATGTGGAAAATCCCAACGGGGAAAGGCAAGACACTATGACTTCAAAGCAACTCTAAAGCAACGGTTTAAAACCGTGGTCACAGGCAAGGTTCACGTGGCAAAAGACTATCCATTTGTACACTAAAGTGTCATCGTATACCCCATGAAATGTAGTGATACACGGAGAGTTGTCCATGACATCATATAGTTACCTTTATTATATCTGGATGAGATCTGTAATTGTTCAATAGTTTGGTAACCATCTTCCCATCGTAAGCACCAGTTTCACCGGGTTCACTTCCACGTTGTCGGTTGTAGCACGGAAACTTGGGCCCCATCAAGCGTTCAAGAAACGAAACACCAAGACCATTCTAAAAACGTTACGCATACAGAAGCATTAAAAAATTAACGGCCCTATCGCCTAATTTAGTTCAACGTTGTCTTTTTCAGTTTATTACTGCGGTCGTTGCGTTGGCCGATTGGTCGATTATTGCCTGTAGTTTCGTTGTGATGTTGTGATGTTACATGAAGGTTTTTTATTCGATTTTGGAGCGATGATACTGGGATTATAGCGTCACCAACATTTTTTGCTGAAAGCTGCTCGCATGATACAGTTATCCAAAATTAATTAAAACACGATTTCTAACTTGCTAGACACAAATGCAATTGGCTTTTTGTGGACTCTCAAGACCCTAAACAAAGGACCCCCGTTACATTCATAGTTTAAGGACCTTTTCAAAAATTAAGTAGCAGTCAAAAGAAGTTACTGATTTTTTTTGAGGACACATTTTGTTGCCTAACTTCTTAACTGATGGAACGTTTCGGTAATTAAAATGAATAATGCCTTAAATGCCTTGGAGTGGGAACCTTTAAAAACGTAGTGGTTCAAAGCTAAAGCAAAAATGATGTTTAAAATATCAAACAAGACGTGGCCAAGTTGCCTCCATGACCTATTTACCTACAAAAATGAACTTATAAATTATGATCTTCGTGATAGCCACAGCTTAGTTCGTTTGCCGAAACCTCGTACTAACAATATGAAAAAAAGCCTTATGTTCGATGGATCTGCCTTATGGAACTCCTTACCAACTGACCTAAGAGAAAGTAAAACACGCCTCTCTTTTGAAAGAAAAATCGCTGCTCATCATTTTTAAACACAATACCTGTAAATATACACCGCGCATTTTGTAAACAATCGTGCGGCATATTACTATTAGTCTTACTTTAGATTCTCTATTTGTCCTATATTTTTTTATATATTTATATGTATGTTATTGTAATTCTACTTTTTACAAAACCAGCTCTGCTGACGATATCAGCGTGGGTAAATAAAGTTTTTCATCATCATCATCATCATCAATTAACTAGCACGATACGAATATTACATTAAATGGACATGATAACACTATCGTTAACGAGCACATATAAAAATGTAAAAATCCCAAATGTCCGCCTCCAAATTCGGTAATTTGTAAGTTAAAGTCTTATTGATTTAGCAACCAATAAATGTGAATTATTGAATGAATAACGGATTAATCACACAGGATACTCATCCGACCAAGTTTCAGTATAGGGAAGTCCAATACCCGTGGATTTCTTGATGTGTTACAATTTTTAAGGAACATTTACTTATATTGTTATCCATAAACACATTACATGATTATTAATCGTGCTGGTAAAGTATTCGAAAGTACTCATGAAGGGCTTTCAAACGCACTTGGTTTCACCTTCCAGCTAGTTGCCATCGTCCAGAAATTATCATCAAAATTAATTTTAAACTTTGTGTGGACGCCATTCATCGCCTTCACCCGGCTGACGAATCCTTTTCATCGAGGTCAACACAACTCAATCAGCAATTTCTGGCTGCTAACTTACCATTTTCCATTTTTACGTGTTCACGAAGACATACTAGAGAGTTTTAGATTCAGGATGGTGAAGTGACAACAACGGCAAAGTAGACGTTAAACATGACTTCATCATCAAGCGTGACTTCCCGTTTTCAAGATGGCGCGAGCGGTAAACATGAGCAAAAGACGCCTTGATAAGACGTCCCAACTGGCGAAACAGCTGCTGAAACGTTTTTACAGGAATTCAAAACTGTCACCGCTCGCTTCGATTCCTTTTATTTTGAATCAGGCTTAGATGTTGAAGTAAGTTATGTTCATCTTCTATGAAGTTCATCCATTCCACGTATTTTCCTTCCGTAAATGGGACCAAAAAGCAAGTAGGCGACAAACGTTCGAGCCAGCCGTCCTGAGCCATCAAAATCAAATCGGTCCAGTCCCCACGCTTTCAGACGTCCTCTTTGCCGTTGCCGTCGCATCGCCCTCCTAAATCTAAAACTCTCTATTAATTCACGGACAGGCGAAAGCTGTAAATTGCTTGTAACGTCAAACCACTGAACAGAATCTAATTGTTAAGGCCTTCTCTAGTTGTTTAATACCGTCGTTGCCTTAGCATGCGTATGGTCCTTAATACGTCTTCAGCGCTGGAAATAGTTCTTAAAGCCCGTTTACACAAGCGCTTTTTGCTGCGATTTTTCTCATCCTGATGTATGAGATCGAATAAACTCATTCATTCGAGAAAGCACTGAAAGCACTGAAAGCAACGAAGAAAGCTTTGCACAAATGTCCGATACCTTCGTGAGTGAATCCATATTCGATTGCATGCATTAGGATGAGGAAAATGGCAGCAAAAATCGCCAGTCTAAACGGACCATTAGAACACATGACTACGTCGAAACTGCAGGATATTCTACATAAAAAGTCAAAAACAACAAATAAAAAAAGAATGGAACCTTTTGAAAACTGCATGCCTGCATATGCGTAATTCAGGAATCACACATGTTACTAATCTACTTGAAAATTTTTTATTTGGAATTATTTGTAGGTTTACGCCATGCTAACGTAACTGTAACGTAACTGAGCTTTCGGCCCGTACACTCGGGTCATCTTCAGGGAGTGGTGAACTGAAAGTGTGTTCATGTCAGCTTAGTCTAAAACGGTAACCGTCTTGTGTAATCGCGTGCGTACGCGTCTAGTTCAAAAGTAAAAGACATTAATGATAAAGTTCAATTTACCACCACCGTCTGCATCCGGTACCACAAAATCAAACAAACTTTACTTTCATCGAATATCAAAGTATATCACACCTGACTAATCCTTTGAAGTTTTGCATGGTGATAATGTAATAACTATGTTAAGTTTGTACAACACCAGGTTTTATTTTATCGTTAAGCTTTCAACCTGTTGACCCAGTGAAGTTCTGATTCAACAGGTCGAAAGCTTAGCGATACAATAAAACGTGGCGTTCCACAAACTTAACAAAGTTATATCACATCTCTTGAAAGAAAATCCACCAACTACTCTCTACTCACAAAGATAAAACTAACAGCAACTTAAAACCAAGTCTATACCGTATCCCATGTGAATGTGGTATGGTATACATAGGAGAAACCGGACGTAACCTGAAAATTCGACAAAAAGAACAGGAGACTGCTGCTCCAAATCCAAACTCGACATATCTTCTATTGCAAAACGTGCGTGGGAACAGGACTACCAAATTCAATGGAATGAATCCAAACTGCTCGCAACACCAAACAATTATTTCACTAGACAAATCAGAGAAGCGATTGAAATCTTCAAAAACCGGGCAATACCACCAGAAGGCAAGCCGCTACATGACGCTTGGTCGACTCTTTTTCGTTCCTAATTCATCTTTAATTAGAACTTTTATCTTTTATTCATTAATGTCCTTTACTTTTAAACAAGACGCGTACGCACGCTAGATTACGCAAGACGGTTACCGTTTGCAACTATGTGGACGTGAACAAACTTTCAGTTCACCCCTTTCTGAAGACGACCCGAGTGTACGAGCCGAAAGCTCAGAACTAATTAAATTAACATGGTGTAAACCTACAAATAATTCCAAATAAAATCTTATACCACCATGCAAAGCCTCAAACAACATACTTGAAAATAATCTGAATTCTGAATTGAACTTTATTTAAAAACACGGAATCTCTTCACAAAAGTGCTCGTCCGAACAGCCGTAAACAAGAGCATATCTAAAACTAGAAATACATGTACGCAACAACCTCTCACGAATGCTACCATTATGTCCTTCAAAAATACGAATTATAATTGAGACGAAGAAAAAACAAAACAACTTAACTGTTGAAAAGTTAAAAGCTGTCTTACAGCGATGAAAATTAACAATTACAACTGAAAAACTGCCGATAATTGTGTACCCTTTTCCTAACTCAGACTCTCATAAGGCCAGTTTACTTGAGGGAACCAGGACAGAGAATTCAATCAACAAAGACAGCAAAGACAAGGAAGGAACAAAAGTTCCAAGTTTTGCCTGAAATTTTTCCCGTTTAAGGTTTAAACTAGCAACTAGCATGCTAACCTACAGTATCTCGCGTCGAGAATACTCCTGGAACTAAAACTTATTCATTCTCTTTGTCTAAAAAGAAAAATTCTGTTGTGAGGACACTTCATCCTAAACGTTGCCGTCGTGTTTGCGTAAGTTCCCTAATTTCATACGGAACAAACCAGGTCATAATCAATGTTCTCATTTTCCTAGATGAGAATGCCTCGTATTTTTTGGTAATCGCGACGGCCATATTGTGCAAACTTCATATTGTGCAAACTACGTCTCCTGTCAATTGCTCCTCTAGATTTTGTAAAAAATTTTGGTTCTTCACTTACTGATTGACTTGTTTCGGAATACATTACTTTGTTATGTTGCTGGATCAATACTAAAAGCTGGTTAGTTTCCGCCCATGTGCGTTTCAGGCCCCGGTGCCCCCATAGTGGTCTTGATGCCCTTAACAACATTGCAATTTCCAAGCCCAAACTGGCCTTGCCCTTTTCATTCTTAAATTCGAGGCCAATAAGTGAATATCTTAAGTCTTTACCTGGTTAAATATCTATAAAATCATTTCATACTTTTCCCTAAAAAACAAAAGGATTTGGCGAGATCTTTAAGCGGACAGGCCATATCGTTCGGTGGAAATTTTTAGGCAAAACAAATTCAACAATAGTCAACTTCATTGATATTATATTAACCGTCAATATAACAGTATGGAATCCACTTTGCTATTGCTACGTTTTATTCGCTTTACTCAGGTTCTTTCAACTTCCTAAACGTAATTCGGTGACAAAAAAGGCACAACATTTCTTTTTTTTCGTATATAAAACAGTTTTACCCGACTCTTGGATAATAGGTATATGTTAGAATGGTTAACTCACGCGAATAGCTAGAGGTGATCGTAGAATTGGTCCCAGTTGCTTTGGATCACCAGCTAAAACTAGCTGTCTTTTGTTGGTCCCGTCTGTCGAAAGCAATCCCGCAATAGCCACAAAGCATTCCGGTTCCATTCCCTGCCCAGCTTCGTCAATAAACAGGTGAGTAAAATGAGATTTGTCGATCCCGATCGAAACTAGTCTGTTAAAAAGAAATTAGAGCATGTGTATTTCTAAATACGCTGGGTATCTCAGGGATTCAAAAGGATCAACTGATCAAAGAATTAACATTTGAATGTAATCCCAATAATTTATTATTATATTGTTCTGACTGGTACACCAAGTCATAATGATATCACAAGAATCATAAAATGGCAAAGCAATGCTATCAAAGACCAACAACGCAGACTGTTCAGTGTCAAAAGGTAGAATACGAGTGTGATGCGGTGCGGTGATGCGCCGTAACGTAGCGTAGTTGAGTGGAGTGCGGGGTAGTGTAATGTGTTAGAGCAGATTGTAATGGAGTGGTGTCATTGAGCTCGAAAAAGAAGGGGAGGATAACTCCATTAGCCCGGCTGTTTGATCCCGCTCAAAGTTCTGTTTCAGTTTTGTAAAGGCTGATTCTACCATTTTAGGATGCGATGAGCAACTTCACAACCACAATAACTCATCATTATATGGCTAGAGTAGAAGATGAACTCGGGTGAAGAATAATGATGTTGATGCTACCCCGAATGACGAACCATACCGGACAAGTAGAGAAAACTCTACTTGACCCGGCAGGGATTCGAACCCGCGACCTTCGGTTTACT